>JBBPBX010000103.1:11490-28171 GCA_038048925.1 Garcialebias charrua | reverse complement strand
TACTACCGACCGCAGGGCGCTAACGACGACAGAAGCGCGCATGCGCAAGTCGACGTATGACGTCACGCACCCCGTAAACGGAAACACGTGCGCACGTTTCTCAGTTGATCGGAAATGAAACTGTTGTTCTTGACTTACGAGGAAATCTTGGACAAACAAACGTTACGTCACGATACACAAAATAGACAAAATCTTAAAAAAATAAAAGTTAACATTTTAATAATCTGCTGACTCAACAGTTAGCAGTTTAAAACATGTTTCAGAGCTAAAACTATGTAAATATCAAATAATTACTTAAAATAAACATACTAAGTGTATACTGTATATATTAATCTTACTACAGTATTTGCAGTTTATACTCATTAGGTGGTCTTTAGTGGATCAGAGTCACCTAGTGGCCAACCTGTGAGCACACACCACAAAATATTTTAATTCTAAAGGACTCTTCTTCTTTCGGCTTTTCCCTCTTCAGGGGTCACCACACAGCGAGTCATCCTTCTCCACCTCACTCTGTCCTCACTCCAACTACCTTCATGTCCTCTCTAACTGCATCCATATATCTCCTCTTTGTCTTTTTCCTGGCAGCTGCATTTCTAACATCCTTCTACCAATATACCCACTGTCCCTCTTCTGGACATGTCCAAACCATCTCAGTCTGGCCTCTCCAACTTTATCTCCCAGTTATTCAACCTGCAGTGGCAATTTGGCACCCTGTGCGAGCAATATTTTTCCCTTACAGTGGGGACAGTGGCACATTGGTAATGGCAGTTGACTCCCGATCGGAAGGTTGGAGGTTCGAATCCCGCATCCGCCCACCATGTGTCGTTGTGTCCCTGCAGCAAGACACTTAACCCTGAGTTGCTCCCGGTAGGTCTGGATGGCGCCTTGCAAGGCAGGCTACCACTATCGGTGTATGGGTAGATGGCTGGTATTGTAAAGTGCTTTGGGGCTCCTCACAGGGGGCTGGAAAGCGCTATATAAATAAGCTCCATTTACCATTACTTAAAATGATACATTCTCTCAGTTTAAACTTTTGATCTGTGATTTGAGTTCTATTCTGAATAAAATATTAGATGTTGGCACCTCCACATCATTGCATTCAGTTTTTAGTCACAATTTGTTTAGTGTCCCAACTTTTTTGGAATCCAGTTTGTATATATTATATTACAGATCTTATTATTCCATATTTTCCTAACAGAGCACTTCTCTCTCAGACTGCAGATTTACTTGTGGTTTCTAGTTTCCAAAAGCAGAATGGGAGGCAGAGTTGACACATTGTCTACTTTTAATTGTCTTTCCTTTTTGATAAATCCTATTGTTAAGGTTGGCCTGGGTTTCCTGAGCCATCAGTTATGCTGCTATAGACTCTGCTGCTGTCTTTACTCTACTAGTTTGTATTTGTAATTACAGTACTGTACTGTATTTCGATCCTTATACTTTTCCAATAGAAAGTACACCTGGACCTGTCATCCTTCCTGTCCTCTCAAACCCCCAGTCGGTTGAAGCAGATGGCCACTCACTCGTTCTGAGCCTGGTTCTGCTGGAGGTTTCTTCCTGTTAAATGGGAGTTTTTCCTTTCCACAGTTGCCTTTGTGCTTGCTCAAGATGGGAGCCTGTGATGAAGTGAGGATTCAGCACAATCTGCTGGCTTCCTTAGATAGCTGGCGAAGATTCTCAGTCATCCAGGACCAGGACATGGCAAATATAAATAAAACAAACTGAATTACAGTTCAATAACTTTGTGCACTGAGGAAGCGGTGGATACAGGTCAGGATATATCACTGGTCAAACCTTCAGGCTAGTTAGTGGTTTGGTTTCACTTCCATTTATCAGTGATATAAAGACTCTCTGACTCTGATAAAAAGTATTTCACTTTATTTCATCAACTTAAAAACACAGTAACAGAAAAGTTTATTGGTTCAGAGCACAAAATATTAGCTTTCATTTCAGCTAAATATAAACAACAAAAAATAGTATCTACAACAGCAGTAAATTCGTGAAAACGTCAGTAATGAAAATTTCAGCTAAACCGAAGCTCGTTTTCAAGTCCGTAGATTTTAGCCTTCAGTGCCATCAGCTCACTCTGAACCTTTTTGGTCCTGGAACTGGTCTGTCTGACTTCATGCAGAATGGCCAAGTCCTGGTTTGGGCCAATATTCAAGGTTACCTGAAGAAGAGAACGTTTTTGAGTACAATTATTTTGTGCATCTAAAATGTGTTCCTTCACACCCCGTTTACCTTTAGAAGCTGTTTCTCTACGTCTTTGAGCTTTTGTCTGAGGTGCTTCAGGTCCGTCCTGAAGCCCTCCACCTCCATGCTTCTCCTCTTCTCCAAAGCCTCATAGCGCTGCGTCATCAGCTGGAGACGCTTGGCCATCTTGTCTGAACGCTCCTGCACAATTATGTCAACCATAATTAACTTTATCATCAATCAGAAGACTCGTAAAGGCAGTGCAGATCAGTTGCTCAAAAGCAAACCTTGAATATCTCCCTGCTGACGTCTCCTTCCTCCTTGATCTGGGACAGTTCTGTCTCCAGAGTAATGCACTGCTCTCTGTACATATCTGCCAGATGGTGAGCTTGCTTCAAGTCCTCATGCACCACCTCAAAATAAAAATAAACAACTATTTTTGTACTGATGACAATAGTAAACAGTTTATTTAAACTGTAAAGTATAACTGAATCAGGGATAACTTACCCACATCTACAATAAATTTAAACAAGGATCTATTACAGTATTGTGTGAATGCTAAGTCAGCATTTACACTTTTGTTTTCCTGGTTATAGTAGCCGTCATGTTTAAAAAAAAAAAAAAAATCAATCTACTTCTGCAAACGTCTCTCTTTAAAAAATGGCTACAGAAATCTACCAATGTCTCTTCAGTTCATTAAAAGACATTGTTCAGTGAAATCTGCTTCAACACATTCGCTCCGGTTGTCTTCTCATACAATTTTAGCTACCGTATTTTCTGGTGTATAGGTCGCATTGTCCAATTATCACCAATAGATTGGAAAAATCCCTAGATAGGTTGCACTGGTGTATAGGTCGCACCTACGTTTAGCTCTGCTGCAAATGTCTGCCACAGGAGCGCACAGCAAGGCTTTTAAGAAGATTAACACTTAAAAACAATTATTTGTTTGATAAAAATTATAGCAAATATGTGTCTGAGCTGAACTTTTCCTTAATAAATGAACGTAATTGTGAAATGAGCTGGATTTAAAAATTTGTTTCACCGAAAGTGATAACAAGCCATATATAGGTCGCAGGCCTTGAAAAAAACAAAACATAAAAGGTGTGACCTATACACCGGAAAATACGGTACTCTTTGGATACTTCTGGATATTGTTATCACACTTACAGTATTTTGTTAATTTCAGCTACAACAATTCAGTTTTAGTCTCTTTAGCACATTTCCTAAAAGTCATTCAGCACCCAGCAGAATGAAGCAGCTTCTCCAGTGTTACCTTTAGCTGCTCCTTGTGTTCCTGCCCCAACTCTGGCTGTGGCCGAGGGAGGAGAAGGGCTGTCCTGCTGCTGCTGCTGGGCTGCCATGTTTTCCCTATCTCAGCGCCGCTGGACCCAGCTTTTCTCAGCCGGTTGTGGCAGGAGTCCAGCTCCCTCAGCAGTCGATCCTTTTCCACCATCCAGCTTTTCTCGTGAGCCCGAGCGTTGAATTTTAGTTGTAGGAAGTCTCTGGTGCTCTCGTGCAACAAGTTTTGAGTTCGTTGGAGCCTGAAAAAGTCAAAAATCACCCAGAAAAGAAATCAGCTAAAAGCAAAGCACAAAGTACATAAAAGTTTTCTGTTTTAACTATGAGACCCACTTTTCAGTGAGAGCTTTAATGCGTTCCTGGTCTCTCTGTTGTTGAGCCTGAGCTTCTTCTGTTTTTATCCTCCGATCCTCAAGCAGAGCTTCAACCTGCTCTTTGGCCAAACGAGTCTGCTCCTCCATTTGAGCCTGCAGCGCCTCCACCTTCAAATTGAGCGCACAGTGAAGATGCCATTATGGAAGTCCTTTCAGTACAGTCTCACAAAGCAAAAAGCAGGAGAAAGAAATAGCAACAATCTGATAATGATTCTGTTTAATGAACCCAGAAGGTGGAGTCCTACCTGCAGCAACAACGTCTGGTTTTCATTCTTGTATTGTTCCAAGCTTTCGTTATTGAAACCACCTGCTGATTTTGTTCTTCTGTTGACCTCTGTTCAAATGTAAAACCAAAGTGGATGAAACATTTTATTTTTAAAAAGTTTGTAAAATCTAAACTCAGCTGTTTTCAAACCTTTTGTGGTCGCAGACGGTCTTAATGTTGTTGGTCTGAGACTGAAACTCTCCTCAACCCTGGACTCAGGCCGCCTTTGAGTAATAGTGACCTGAAATAAAGTTTATTTTTTATTTTTTAAAGAACATCTTTCATAATCTAAAAATCAAACTGGAATCTCTTTGAAGTTATGTTCAACCAATTAATTTACCCACATGAGGAAAATGTTTTGTATTTTTATTGTATCTAGATTTTTAAATTGTTCATATTTTAATGTTTAGTTTTTATTAGATGAATTTGGAGGTTGTAAGTTGATTACATGAATATGTAGGCAGGAATACATAGGTATTCTTACTGTATTTTGATTGATAAATTGTATGTATTTTAATGTGTAGAAATGCCCAATCAGGGACTGGAGTTGCGAATTAGCTACCGGGTATATACTCTATGTGCAATGCATCGGTCACAGACTTGTTCTGTTCTATGTTTGCAATGTCCCTGTCAAATAAACAAATAACCTACTAACACTTTTTTGAATTTGAAATAAACAAAGATACTGTATAGCCAAAATTTACAAGCTATGCAGACATCTCAATCAGCATCAAGCAGGAATTAACCAATCCTACCTTAGAGCCAAAGCTTAGAAAAACAACACTACATTACATTTAAAATCATCTAAAAGCTGCTAGAAAACTAAATTTATTCTGCCATATAGTAAGTCACACACACAAAAAAAAAGTGTCTAGCAAAAGTAAACCCGTCAGACTAAATTCTGCATTTTGTTGTCCGAAACGCTGCTGAGAGAGCAAAGTAAACGTGCACCTTGTGAGGTGGCTCTTGGTGAAAATATGTGACCTCTCCTGCATCAGGCCCAACAAGTGCAAGAAGGTGTTGGATCTTCTTCCTGTCCTCAAGCTCTCTGCAGCAATGAATGGACGGTTAAACAGTTTTATTTATAGGAGTATTAAGAGGCGAGCAGCAGCATTAAACTATTAAAATATTCGTCCTGATGAATGCTCAATAATCCAGGTAGAGAAACCTAACACGGTTAAGTCAGGTCCTCTGGACTGATTCTTGTCAAGAATCAGTCCAGAGGATGTGACTTGATTAACCTTGTTAGATGTTAACATATTTCTATCTGATGTTTTATTAAAAACATAAAACAACAGCAACAAAACAAAAAAACATAAAAATGAGAGTTTTTTATTTTTATCTTTCATGTCTAAATGTTTAAAAGGAAACATTAAGTAAAAATACTTGGTAGAGGCAACACATCAGCTCTACTTTAAAATTATTGATAATACTGTATATATATATTTATAAAAATCAAACCTGAAATTTTGATTTTAAAATGACAAACTTTCTACTTCATCAGGTTTAGAAAGTATCAAGGTGTTCTGAGAAACAGATGGCAACTCAAAAAACACATTTCATCACATGCAAGTTAAGATAAATATCCAGCACCTTCAGCAGTGGATCAGAAATGTTTATAAAGGCCTTTAATGCTTTGAAAAGTATTAACACATTAACAACACAAAAAACAAATAAGCACCATGTGCAATTACAGTTAAATGAGCTCAAAACTCCACTGATATTACACAGCCTAATAAAGATTTTTCACTGAAGCTTATTTGATTCATTATAACTGGGTCACAGGAGAAACTAATAACAAAAAGTATTAAACAACAAAAAAGGTTAAATCATTTAATTTGGACCAGTTTCTTTAAGGGAGAAATGTTTCATCTTCCATCTGGAAGACTTCATTAGTCTGTTGCCTGCCAAACAGATCTGTCCCATAGCCATACGTTGCCTTCATTGCTGTGTTTCAAGCCAACCTCCTGTTGGAATCTCAGAAGCTTTAACACATGCAAAACGACTCACCCTTGGCCTTGGTGTCCTCAGGCTGTTTCTGTGAGTAGCAAGTTGGGCATCTGGCCTAAAACATTAGATTTTTCTACATGGTGATTGATTGTTTTGGACAGATGGGTTCTTTTGCATGTGTTAAAAGCTTCTGAGATTACAACAGGAGGTTGGTTTGAAACAGCAATGAAGGCTACTTATGGGACAGATATGGTTGGCAGGCTGCAGACTGGAAGACAAAACGTTTCTCCCTTAAAAAAACGTGTCCAGATGACTTGATTTAACTTTTTGTTGATATCTACCTGGATGAGTGAGCCTACATACCTTTTAATAAGTACTAAAGTTTTATTTTAAACATAAACAGTGATCCTACCTGATCTTTAATCTGTCATTTTCTGCGTAAAGTCGCAGTGACTGTTCTCTCTCTTGGAAAAGGAAAACCTGCATGTCACTCAGGGCACTTTGAAGCTCTGCAACCTCTCCTTCACGCTGTCGTATGTCCCACTGTAGTTTGTGCTGGGAGGAAGGAGGGAAGGACATGGACACAGAAGATCAGTCAGGAGATTTAACCAACTCTGACACAGCTTAAAGTCACTGGCTTTCAACACCCACCTGGTCCTCTGTAACACCTCTGTACTTCTCCAGCATCTGCAGCAGCTCTTCGTGTTCGCCGTCATACTGGGCGATCTTCTGTCTGTAGAACTCTAGAAGCTCTCTGGAAGGACGGAGGTATGCCAGACGCTCCTGGATTGGAGGAAGTGGGGAGTCATGTTCCTGACCTGGGGAACAAATGTTGGTTCTGCAGAAAAACCACAACAAATATTTAAAACCTTATGACCACCACACCATTTTAGTTACCACTGAATCATAAACCTCTGTCTACAGAACGGTTTGGACAATAAACCTGCGTGGTGTTGTATGCTTTGTTGGAGATCCCATTCCAGCATAAAACACTAAGAAAAGAGAAAAAAAAAGAAAAGCTTGTCATTGACACTTATTATTCACAGCATTTTAAGCAGCCAAATACAATAAAAAAAGACAACATTGCGGCAACTCAAACATTAACTATGAATATAAATCAGCAAGTGGCAATATAATGACTTATATGCTAATCTACATTCAAAAATGTTTGTCCAAGGATAACATATTGTAATATTCTGCCTGCTATTATTTTTTGTTTGTTTTGATTTTGCCTTGCAATAATATGCATATCCAGTTAGTAATTCACAAAAGTGCATTTTTCAATTTAACATACGTCAATAATTATGTTTAAAACCAAAGTGAAAAATATATTATGGACAGGCAAGTTTAACTTTAAACAAACTCATTGTCATTGTGGTTGTGTTATTTTCTTTGTTGAATCTGTATTAAAACAAATTATGTGAACAAAAGTCTGTCTTACGTTTTAATAATATAATTTATAAATGCGTTTATTCATAAATGTGTGGATTAAATAAATAATGTAACAGTATAAACACATTTTAAATAGATTTTGCACCATTTTAACACAATTTTGTTTGTGCAGGAGACAACATCATGCACGTTTTCTGTCATGGCGGTAAAGCTAGCGGGAGATTTAAAAGTTATTTCAGTACAAAAAAAAGTACAACAAACATGAAGCAATGCCATCTGATATATTTAATTTGAACAGCGTGAAACTTGGATTTAATTTACCAGTTAAAGTCCGAGTTGTACAATCGCACACAGCAGCAACGCAGTTGTAGTTTTAAATCCACCGGACGCGTCCGCCTTTTCCGTGAAAAAAAAACTGAACGGATTAAGTTTTGACTGCCACCTAGCGGCCGGGAGTATAACTCTTAAAAAAACGATTTGATTTTAGGAGTAACGGTAAATAATTATTTATAATGCAAGTTGTGCAAAATGTACGACGAAAAGTGGTTTTGGTGTGAAAAAAGAAAAACGGGATAAAAAAAAAAACTATTAGCGGTTTCGTAAAGTTTGCCTGCAAACAAACGTTAAACGCTTGAACTTTCAAAATAAAAGTCAAAATTAAAAAGGTTTCGTCGTGCACATGAAATTATTAAATGACGTAATATTCTAAAATCTAAATTCTAAAAATGATTTTATCATTGTATAATGTAAAAGAAAATAAGTTTCTTAATTCGGTGCTGAATAAGTCGTGTTTTAAAGTTAAAAACTGTAACCGGAAATGGCAGTTTTCCGACTAGCTCGCGACACTGACCTCCTCCGGTCAAGCCTCGTCAAACTGCGATCTGACGTCGGACTGTTTTCACCTGTTTTCACCTGTTTGTCAGCGATGGAGCGAAAAGTTGCTCGGGAATTTAGACACAAGGTAAGCTAGATGATACATCAACATTTCTGTTTTAAAATAATTTAAAGAAAGTTTCAGATGAAGCTCGTCGGCTCAGGTGTCTCACCTGCTGGGATGTTACGCAAACTGAAACAGAAACACAGCTAGACACTAATTAATTTAGCTTTTAAAATAAAAATCTACGTTGTTATTGCATTTTTTTTAATAACAATTCACGGAATTTAAAATTACAGTATGTCTATTTTCTCTTATTTTTATGTCACAGTTTTAGTGGAGCAATATTTATTTAAACAAAAATATTAAAACTAAAAATGACAAGACCTCTAGCAGATAGAAATAAACAATTGTATTCTTAAAATCTAATTTTAAATGTTTTAAATGCTGGGTTGTTTGGAATTAATTTAATTGAGAGTTACTTAATTTTGACTAACCTGATTTAGTTTGTTTTGTTGTACAGCTAAACATTTTCCACAGGGGTTTTCAGCACTATCTTTAAAACCTACTATTATTCTGTAATTATAGGCACATTGATTAATTATTAAAAATAAGATGCTGGAAATTCATTTTAGTTATATAAACAATGTTCACCTGTGTCCATTATATCCAAGTACATAATAATAAAATTAGGGTTTTTAATGCAGTTTATTATCCACAAAAATGTATCATGCAAATCACAATCTATTTTTTGTTGCTATTGGCAAATTACAGCATTCAAAAAACAACAACTATCAACGATAACACAAGAAGGGAACTTGATATGTTCAGAGTATTTTCAGTCTCAAACCATGCAGGGATCACCTCACAACCATCTGTGCTGCAGGGCCCATATTGTCTTCACAAAGGGCACCAGAGCGTTGGATAATGTGTCAGATATGAGCAGCTGAGCAGAAGAGGAGAGACAATTTATGGGTTTAGTTAGAGGCTGGGGGGAGGAATCTCTACAGTGAGGCTTTGTTTTTTTTAGACATTATTATAACAATTAAACACCTTTATGTGATTTAGTCTGTTCCGTGTTGCTTAAAAAAATGGCTTTAAACAACCACAGACTAAAACCATACTGAAGCATTTTGCTTTCTGCCCAATGAGTCATATCTCCAACCTTATTTTTTATGGTGCCAAAGTCTGTAGTTCATGCCCGAGCAGGAGCTAACCGTGTATCTCACAGCACTGGACCACAGACATTTATGGCTGTCATAAAGCCTGCTTTGCACACACACACCCGCTGACGTTCATCTGGCATGCATCTACGTTCACCCTGTCGTAAAATAATACAGCATCATCAGGGGGGTTGCGCTCTTCGATTCTGACGTCTTCGACTTTATTGCTCAGACATATGCTGGTGAAGATTCTCCGTCATCCAGGACATGATAAAATCAAAAAAAACTTTCAATACAGAAACAACTGGACTTTTTTTTTTTTTTTTTTGGAAATTTTATTAATTTCATTTAAAAACATGACAATTATACATACAATACAATCAAAAAATTTAAATAAAATAAAATGAAAGGTGGCAGAAGAAGAACTACCGCAATCTTATGAAAACTGCCCCTTTTTACTCAATTCTAATGTAAATCTAATTATACATAAAAAATGTAATTCACAAAGACAATAACAATCTAGCTAAATTAAAAACATAAAAACTCAAACATCTTAATCAAATCAGACAACAAGTTAAGTAAATATATTAACAATTTCCATATTCTTCCAAGAAACTCGTCTTTATCAGTCTCTTAAATGTACACAGTGATCTGGCATTTTTAACGTTATCATCTAAACCATTCCACAATCCTATTCCCTGAATTATTGTGGATCGTTCCTTCAAACTACTGTACTATTAAAATGAGGCTTCACAAACATCTCAATTCCTTTAAGAAAATATACACTCTCTCTTTTGACAAAATTCGATTGAATATTGACAGGCAACATGTGCCTTATACATAAGCAACAAAATGTTATATAATTAACCAAATCATACAATTTCAGAATTTTCAGTTGATAAAATAAAAGTAGTCGACGGATATCTATAGTTTTTTTTTCATAATAATTCATGAACAAAGGATTAGTTATAGTTTTACACGCTTTACCCCAGACTTCAATACAGTAAACCAAATAAGGAACAACTATACAACATAAACATTGCTTTATCAGTGAATAACTCTCTTTATACACAACTGCTATCGATCTAGATATTTTTGTTCACAAATTGTTTATGTGAGGTCTCCATGATAATTTCTCATCAATAATAACACCCAAAAATGTCACCTCACTAACTACAAATTTCAGTTCCATCTACCAAAAATGGACTTTATTTGTTCTTCTGTTCCAAATAAAGTCCAGTTGTTTCTGTATTTGAACATTTTTTTGGATTTTATTGCTCAGGCAGTCTGAGGAACGTTGTGCATTTGAACGTTGGTGCCATGTCTGTGTCTGAGGTGTAACATGACACTGCTGACCTTCCGGCTGCCTCTCCTCATCTCTGTGGGCATTCTTCTTTCCCAGAGGTTTGATAAAGAGGTGCACCTCCATGCTGCCACAGACCCTGCTCATCCTAAAAGCCAAGAACCGTCTCTTAATGTAAACTCCTCTTAAAGTTAAGCTTAGGTTGTGAGAGAGAGAGGGCTAACCGAGTGAGATGTTTATTAAAGATTGGCCGAAGCGGTTCCTCAAAACCATCCTGCTGCACCTGAGCCACAATCAGGTTTGTAAGGCTCCGACACACACATAGCGCTGTTTTTTACCCCCCGTGGCGTTGACAGGACCACAAGGCAGGAGCACAGTGTTTGTCAGGAAGAAGGATGGCACCAGATGTTTCTGCTTCCTTGCAGGTGGAGTTGCTGATTGAAAATGAGGCAGAGAAGGATTACCTGTTCGACGTCCTCCGCATGTACCACCAGTGAGTACCGTCTGTCTCGTCAGGTGCACAGTGTGTGTGCCGTGTGCTGGTATTTGTTGTTCTCACTCCAGTAATTCTCTGTAATGACGCTGTTAATAGATTTGTCTTTAAACAAGAACTACTTGGAGCTGGAACGAGTCAAAAGGGTCGTAGTGAGTGTAAAAGTTTTAGATTATGGTCGTTTTTGGCAGCAGTGCTTACAAATCTGTTTTAGCTTCTAGATTCAAGTTATCATTGAACCTTGATAAAACTAATTACTGTATATGATATTTAGTAAAAAAAAGGATAACTGTCGACGTTCCATTCAATATTGATGGTGTTGAGATAAACAGGGTAAGGGAGATAAAGTTTTTGGGTGTAATTATTGATGATAAAACTGTCATGGAAACAGCACGTACATTTTGTAAGAACTAAGATGTCTAAGCCCATTGCAGCGCTGTATAAAGTTAGGGATTTATTGAATGATAAAGCCTTGCATTTGCTATATAATACAATTATAGTGCCTCATTTAATTTATTGTATAAATGTTTTGGGAACTGCGTGTAAAACTATAACTAGGCCAGTTTTTATTTTACAGAAAAGAGCAATAAGAATTATTACAAGAAAGCATTACTGTCATCCATCTAGTATTTTGTTTTGTCAGTTGGAATTATTGAAGTTCTATGATTTGGTTGACTACCATATTCTTTTAATACTGTTTAAAGCTCATAACTACACGCTATCTCCAAACATTCAAACTCATTTAAAAAAAAGGAAAAGTACCTATAATCTTAAGGGAATGGACATTTTTGTAAAACCACAGTACAGGACTAGTTTGAACTAAGGGTTGGTCTACTCTAATTCAGGGTATAAGTCTGTGGAACGGTTTGGAAAATAACGTTAAAATAGTAAAGACAATGCCTATGTTCAAGAAAATGATTAAGACTAGGTTTTTGAAAAGATACATATATTAATTTATCTCAAATGTACTATATAATTGTGATTAGTTATTTGTCATGTTATATTATTCATAGATGATTGTTGTCTGAATTGATATTTTCAGTTAATTTTGTTTTAAAGAAGGGGCTAGATACGATAAGATTACAGTATTTTCTTCTTCTGCCACCTTTCATTTTATGTATTGTTTACTTTTATTATGTGGTTTTGTAAATTGTTTTTTGTGTTTTTTGAAATGAACAAATAAACTAAACTAAACGACAACAAAAAAAGATTCTCCCATAAGTTTGGCAAACACCCAGGTAGTTGTTAATTAAAGCAACCGTATTGTAGAAATCTTTTCAGGTGGTTTTGTTTTGTGGGGCACAGAAGCTAAAAGTCTTCTAGTTTTCAGTTGATGTTTTGTACAGAAACGAGGTCTGGTGGTTTTATTGGTTAAGCCTCTGTTCCATTTCAACAATACCCCGACAAGCTTGGCCAGTTATCAACAAAAGCTCTTTTCATCTTCATCCTCTAACTGGGGCTAAAATGACACGTATGAATAATTCAACATGGAGGACAAGACCACTGTAGGCTTTATTTAGCTGCTTTTGTTGCTCTGCTACTTGCCTTTTGTTTTCCTTTGAATTGCAACAGAGAAAAGAATGAATTATTTTTTCCACAACAATATAATTATAGTGTAATTTTGGAAATGAGGAAAGAAAACTGATATTTTTCAAGTCGTGCAGAAAGCAGCTGCTTTGCAATGACGTTTGTGGCTGAGGGTGTGGATGAAAGCATTTTGTTGCGTTTTGCAAAGTATAACACAAACTGGTACCTGAATGCATCTTTAAAACCCAAGTAATAAAACCATTTTGTCACCTGTTAACACTTAAAGGCAACTTTTAAAGTATAGAAGTGTGTAATTTAAAATTATAGGCCCAAATCAAAATGAATTACTCTTAAATTGTCTGCTTCAAATTACTATCAATTTACTTTAAATTTGGTTTTTCAAGATGCTTTTTTATTCCATTTTGTAACATTTACCCTACTTCCCTGTCTTTCATTCTTTTCTGTTTGAAGTAGAAGATGGAGTGGACTGTTCATCTGTTATTGTCCCACTCTCTCAGGTCGATGGAGCTGGCTGTACTGGTGGGAGACCTGAAGCTGGTAATCAACGAACCAAAGAGGCTTCCTCTGTTTGACGCCATCCGACCTCTCATCCCTCTCAAACACCAAGTGGAGTACGACCAACTCACCCCCAAGAGGTCACGGTGAGTACAGAGTCGTATTCTACTTCCTGCTGGTACTGTCACAGGCTTCCATTTTTAACGTTTACACAGCTCACATGCTTCTTGTTTGGATCTTGTTGGTTCAGGAAGCTGAAAGAAGTGCGTTTGGATCGAACACATCGTGACGGGCTGGGCCTCAGCGTCCGAGGAGGATTAGAGTTTGGTTCTGGACTCTACATATCCCAGATTGTGAAAGATGGACAAGCTGATAATGTCGGTCTTCAGGTGTGTACTTATTAAGTCAACATGCATAAATTGTGCCTAGTTTTGTCAAAGTGTATTTTTATACTTTACAACTCTAAATGCACAGTATAAAATAAAAACAATTTAATATTTAGCAGAGGATTTAATAGTTTTAGGCATGCAATGCCTCTTTTCTTTAGTTACACAGTTAACAAATGTTTGCTTAAGGTATTTTTATGTGTTGCATTTTTTAAATTTACATTAGTCAGTCAATTATTCTCCTTTTCTATTATTTTATGTGGCCTGGAGCTCCTCCAAGTCACATCAGCAGGATCCACTAGATGGAGTCAACATCATGTTTCTTACTCCCACTTAAAGCTAGGTTTATACTAGTGTCTCACGTCTTTTACCCCCCGTTGAGTGAACCCAGCCAGCGATGATGCAATTGCGTGTGTGTCACCGACCGCATTGAGTGTTTATACTTGGCAAGACGTGGGGGATAAATTATAATAAATCCCTCCCTCTTCCCTCCCTCTTCCAACTTTTTTTTTTTTTATTGAATTTATTCATTTCAAATTGTAAAAACACAAGAAAATTATTTACAAAACCACATTATAAAACAAAACAATACATGAAATGAAAGGAGGCAGAAGAAGAAAAAAATCTCATTATTTCTGCCCCTTCTTCAAACAAAATTAACAATCAATTCAAATAGCAATCACATATATAAAAAAATATATAAGATATTAAATGATTTCTCACACAAAACCATAAATTCTGAGCTTTGAACAATAATAAAAGAATATTATAGTCAACCAAATCATTAAAAAAAAAAAACTCAACTATGATTCGAACTCACGTCCTTTGGTGTTGCAGCGCAACATGTTAACCACTAGACCACCACAGCTTGTTGTATAGCAGTGGAGTTTGCTTTCTTTTAAAGGGTGCATGCAGGCGCGCATGCTTTTGTGTGTGCGCGCGTAAATATATATATATATATATATATTTATATAGTATATATATATGTATTGGTGTGTGTGTGTGTGTGTTGGGTGCAATGCGCAAAGTGTGCTGAGGCGCACGGTTTGCGTGCGCGCGCACACACAGACAAGTTCTCTTCAAAACTATCCATGTGTCTGTCAAAGCAAAAACAAAAAACGCCCACAAACTTTGAACCAATCACACGCTGCGAGCCGCATCGTCGGCTTCTCGGAGTTCTGCTTGGGGGCTATGTACACGACGCGCTGTCACCGGGGGATCACAGCGGGAGTGCGGCCAAAAGTTGCGCAATGTTTGTTCACTCAACGGAGAGTAAAAGACGTGCGCCAGGGCGTCTTGCCGAGTATAACAAGGCCTTATTATCTGATAGTCCTGTTCATCATGGGGTCTGTTCAAACAAAATGATGAAAAACCTCAAAAGGTTAAAGGTGCAATATGTAGTTTTTGAACACGCTGGCACTTGGAAACATTTTGAACAGAGACACGTTTCTGGTCCCTCCTCACTCAGAGCCATATATGGCTCAGCTTCCCATCGCTCGCGCTGCAGCCTGGAATGCTCCGCCTCCACTACGTCCCGTCTCAGCCGCTGCAAAGTTCTGTGATTATATGTTAATAAAATGTTCTAAAAAATAAAATTAAAATATGGAGCACTGGTCCAGCAAAACAAAAACACCTTGAAATCTGCAGAGCTTCACGCAGCCACGTTGGACATGATTTAATTTGCTCGTGACTTCCTCATTTCTGTCAGTGGAGGTCTGGAGGAAGAAGCGATCACTTGACTTTTGGCAAAAAAACAAAAGAAAAGTCCAGAGCAGGGATGAAGAAGGGATTTAATACATTTGTGTCACATACAAAACAGTTTTGCATCGCTTTGCAATTATTTCAACGAGAACCTGCGCGGCCGCTGCGGGCTGACAGGCGGGGGCGTGGGTTAGGGGGTGAGAAGTGAGAAGCTCTGTTTTTATTGGCTGGTTAACCGCGGGGCACTCTGGTTTTTATAAATGCTTTTATTACCACCGGGAGACGCCAGAGGACTATAGTTTTTTTCAGAGATTACCTGTCAAACATCAATCTATCATTAGATAGTTCATTCATTCATTCAACCTTTATTTAGTCAGGTAAATCTTTTGAACCTCATGGGCTCATTTACGAAAGCGACCTGCTAAAACTAAAGAACAATGAACAGCAGTGGTAGAATTTCCTTAAACAATAAACAATAAACAAACAAACAATAAACAATAGAAAACAAAAGAGAGAAAAAAACAAAAGAAAGTTTTTTTTTTTTTTTAACAAAGTATCAAAAAACTAGCAAAACATTATAAGGTAGACGTATAAAATCAAAGACAGGAACAAATCTGCATTGGTTTTTGCCAGGATTCCAACAGATTCTGAAAACCATTTAGAGAAGTCAAGGTCGAGAGCTTCAGATCTTTTTGTAAGATATTCCATGAAGCAGGAGCAGAGTAGGAGAAGGCCCTTTTTCCAAGTTCAGTCCTCACTGACGGAACACTGCAGGTAATCATGTCCTGAGAGCGCACACTGTAGCTGCACTCACGCAAAGACATGTAGGAGGAGATGTATGAGGGCAGCAGACCAAGAAGTGATTTAAAGATGAAAATGTACCAGTGGAAGAGTCTGCGTGAGGTTAATGATGTCCAGTTAACCAGTGAATACAGGGTGCAGTGGTGGGTACGATAATCACAACCAGTTATGAATCTTAGTGCACCATGATAGACAACATCCAACATCCGCAGGGTGCTTGTAGGAGCATTCATGTAGAGAATGTCACCGTAATCAATGGAGGGAAGGAAAGTCACAGATACAAGGCGTTTCCTAACATTCAGTGATAGACATGATCTGTTTCTGAAAAAGAAACCCAGTTTAACTTTCAGTTTCTTCACTAGGTTTTCCACGTGGAGTTTAAAAGAGAGATGTGAATCGATCAGGATACCCAGATATTTATAGGAATCAACAAACTCAATAGGTACA
>JBBPBX010000102.1:140521-163175 GCA_038048925.1 Garcialebias charrua | reverse complement strand
TGTGGGATGGGTGGGGGGTGGGGGGTCTGCCAAGCTATATCTGTGGAGGAGGTGAAAACAGACGCAGCTGCTCTGTCCCTCAAGGTTGTGAGCAGAACCACGAGAACTGACAGTGACATTTAAAAAAATGTATCAGATGTTTTGTTTCTTTGATTCATTCAGCCATAATTTTGCTACTGTCAACTGAAGTTCTAATCTATCTCTCTTTTTGCCTTTAGACAGACAAACTTTTGTGTACAGTATTTATTAATATATGTGTACAAATGAATACCAAAACTGGAAATGTAGATCTAGTGAGATCAAGACAGCACAGAGAGCAGGCTGCAGTTTAGCACGGGTGGGGGCCAGAAAAGGCCCACAGAAAACATAACAGACGCTCAGAGGAGCCAGCTGCCCTCACACGCAGAGGAAAATGGGAGAGCAAAAAAGCCAGAGGTGCAACGCTCCACAAACACAAACATACACGTAAAAAAGAACTAAAAATGTCAGATTTTTAAACAAACACAGAATGACGAGCCATAAAAAGATAAAACGTCTTATTTTCTCTTCCTGTCTAGCCGGGCTCACAGTAAAACGTCCAATAAAGATATTGACGTCAGCCTCACATGTCTGATCTTGGCATAACTTGACCGTCCTCACTTAAATATCACAGAAGATCTTGGTTCTCCCAACTAGCGTTGTGCGCAACATCCAGTTCTTGAAAAACAGACACCTCACTCCAAATTTCAAGTCCTCGGCTCAGGGTGAACTAGTTCCTGTTACTGTACTCAAATTGTTTTAAAAATGACGTATCAACAAACACTTTTTCACACTCACTTTCTTGTTGACCAGTGCGGTGTCTGGAAATCTCTGCCAATCTGACCTTGACAGCACCAATGGACAGAGGACGCTGGCCAGAGAGAAACCCACTCGACTTTCTGTCGTGCGCACGGGCCTTGCAGCATGCTCTGTTTGGAGGTCATCAGGACCAGGTATGAGGAGAAAACCTGTCGTTTCAGCACCATTATGATGGGGATTTTAAACACCTGTTACCTTAATAAAAACCACACAAGATAAACAAGAGAATTGAGTTAACACAAATAATGAAACTTTGCAAAGGGGAAAGGCTTTTAATGCACTTCTGAAACTTAGTTTGTCTCAAAATACATCACAAGCTATTAAACAAGAAGGATGTGGAGTTGACAAGCTCTGACATCTTACAGATAAAACAAACGAGTCATGGTTCTGATCCAACAGGAACATCTAATCCAAACGTTGTCAAGGCTAAAAGACTTTGTCTTTTCTGTATCAAGGGGAAAAACAAACAGACATGTTTGTACTATCAAATATACTATAAGTGTTTGATAGGAACACTTTTTTTTTATATAAGTGAGCTGGGTAAGAATTATTATGTCAGAATAATTAGTTTTAGATGATAAATGTTGAACATCTCCATCATACATAAAGTACACGTTTTATGGTTTCATGTTGGTGGACTGTCTAATAGTTTTAATATTTTGTTTTGACCACATTTTCAAAAATGGAAATAAGTGGTTTTTACCATACCATACCATACCAGTTTATTTATAAAGCACTTAAAAATACAGCAGCAGCCGTCCGAAGTGCTGTACAAGAATAAAAACAAGCACAAAACAATAAAAACAATCAATCTCAATCATATAAATATCAGAACATCACAAGTAAAATAGTACAACATTAAAACAGAGATGTGAACTCATTCTGGTTTAAAAGCCAATGAAAACATATGTGTTTTTAAACGAGTTTTCAAAACAGATATTGATAGGGCCTGCCTGACCTTCAGTGGCAGCTCGTTCCACAATTTAGGAGCCAGAGCTGAAATTTGATTAGTGTAACAGAATTTGTGGATTTGTCTAAATATATAATGAGATTAATTATATAAAATAGTTTTCTTTTAGCCGATGGTTGGTCATTGAAGCCAAATAACATGTGTTCAAAGCAAAGGGACAAGTGTGGTTCAATAGAAGAAGAAGTCAGGATGCAGAGATCTTCACATAGTTGAGGAGAGAAGGAGCAAGAGCAAAATAAGAGAAAACATCTTCAAGGTGACCTTCACAGAAAGAGCAAGTTACATTTACTGTACTTGCAGCTGTACACGTTGCACCGCCGTATAAGTCTCATCAGTCCAAAAATGTCTAATAAAGTGGAAAAAACATAAATAAGTCACATCTATTATGCGTCACCGTGGACCACCTGGAAACGTGGGCCGGTGTTGTGCCAAAAATCGATTGGCTGCCAAAAGGCGGCCGTGGGAGCGTGCACGGGAGGACTTTAACAAGAATGTAACAAGATTAACACTTAAAAACAATTATTTGTTTGAAATTATATCAAAGGTGTGTCTCAGTTGAACTTTTCCTTAATAAATGCACTATATTGGTCTAATCAGCTGCATTTCAAAAATGGATCCAGATTCATTTGTTGTCCACTGTTGTCGTCACTCCTTGTTAAAATCAGGTCTCTCTTGTAAATGAGTCCCCGAGGCTCAATGGGATCAACCTGTATAAATAAAGGTTGAATGAAAAAGAGCTCATAAATAATAAAAAGAGCCCCGTGTTAAAGGTCCAGAGTGTTCTGACCCACAGGTTGTGGTCGGGTCATGTATGAACAATGTGTGTCAGTAAAATATCAGAATAAAAACCTTTCAGTCATTCAGCTGTTTGATTGGACAGTTGCTCTGCCGAAGTGCTCTTCAGCCCAGCAGTGTGTGTTTTCCTGCTTCTACAGCGCCTCCCAGAGGACAACAGAGTGAAGAGCTGGTGTCCAGGATGGACGAGTCTTCAGGGAGTTGTCCAGCTCTTTTCCTGCCTCTGCTGTCGTGGAGCTTTTTCCTCCTTTTCTTGTGAAGAAGCAGAAGCAGCTGATGGATGTGATGAGTCACGTGAGCAACATGTTCCAAAGAGATTCAGAAAAGTTCTTTCATCCCCTCATGATCATCAAGTGTTTGTAGAGAAGACAAGAAGCAGCTGAAGACAGAGGACAAACTTTCTGTCCATTCTTTCTGTCCATTGTTTCATTGAATCCAGACTTGTTGCTTTGAGTTTGCTGCTTTGGACAGTTGGACAGTGTGGACAACAAGTGGACATTAGGACGTGTCTTGTTGTCTCTAAAGCAGAGCTGTTGTGTTGTTGTGAATCAGAGCTTCAGCTGCAGCTGCTCTGTCCAAATGGAGAGTCCAAACGCTTCATGGAGCTCATTTCTCCGTCCACGTCTTCATTTTCATGCTGCTTCAGTCTTCCTGCTTTACTTCCTGTCTCTTCAGTCACATTCTTGCTGCTGTCATGTGATCACTCTGCAGGATCCATCACTTCAACATTATTGATCAGAGAAGTCAGGAGAGAAGAAGCTGCAGAGACTCACTGGAAACTTTACACTTGTTGTCACAATGTCTGTCTGTTAGCAAAATATCTCATGAACCACTGGATGAGTTGTAGTGAAACTTGCAGAAAGTCATCATTGGATGTACGTCTACAACTGATTAGTTTTTGGAGTCAGCTGAAGTTACAATGGCTGCCACAGTTAACTGAACTTAAAGGACAACACCCACAGTGACAATAACAATTCACCATATTGGACAATTACTGTCGTAGAATATGATGTCTATTTTCATTTTTGCATTTGGGCCAGGCGAGTATAAAAAAAAACAAAAAAACAACGGAGTCCCGGAAACCCGGCCGAAGATTGCCAAAGTCCGGAGTGAGGTCAATACAGGCTCCACTCAGAAGGCAGGAGTGAGTTTGCGATGGAGGTTTATGAGAGTGAGAGCCACGGAGCCACGCTCAGAATATGATAGAGATCAGTGTGCGACCACAGGATTAATCAACAGGCAGATTTAACAAGGGAATATTAAAAATGTTTCGCCTTTTTTCCCCCTCTCTCTCTCTCTGAGCGTTGGAGGTGGTGGTGCTGTCTGTGCGCACACGCTAGCCAGCTGTACAATTACTACTGAGGAAATATTAAAAATGACACGACAGGACTACTTGTAAAAGTTACTTTCGCTTTTTTTCTCCTCTCTCTGAGCATCGGAGGTGGTGGTGTCTCTGCGCGCGCTGATCACTGCAGCCAGCTGTACAATTATTACTGATAAAATATTAAAAATGACACGACAGGACTACTTGTAAAAGTTACTTTCGCTTTTTTTCCTCTCTCTGAGCATCGGAGGTGGTGGTGTCTCTGCGCGCTGATCACTGCAGCCAGCTGTACAATTATTACTGAGGAAATATTAAAAATGACATGACAACTTGTACGTCTGATGTCTGTCCCACGTCGCGGTCCAGTTCAGCTCAGCTCCACGCCTCTTTTGGAGCAGCGCTCCAGCTTCATTTCTGAACAAGTTTATTTGAGCGGGACCTACCAGCATTCACCTGTTGTCTTATGAATGACCCGAGGAGGATTAAATGGCAGGACCAGTAGCACTGGTCTGTGCGGGAATAGCGCGGGTTTGACTTATGAAAGGGGTAAAAAGCCGAGCCGGCTTCATGAGAAAATTAATGAATTTGTCGCGAGCGAAATTAAACTAGTGTGTCTTACGTGGATGCGCGACCTCTAAATATTTCCTGGTCCAGTTGTGGGTACAGCTGGACCAGCGCTCTGTTTTTATTTATTTTTTAGAACTTTTTAATAAGATATAACACCGCTGCAATAATGAAGCTACGTTGATGCATGCTTGTTATAACTCGGACATGCATTCAAGGCGGATACTTCAGTGACGTCAATGCCCATATATGGAGAGGGGTGGATTTTCCCGGAGCTGTTGCTAAAAACTGCTAAAAAACATGAAACAACACATTTAGCGTTATTTCTCTACAATATAAATAAACGCTCCTGTTTCATTATTTAATTAAGTACTAAATATTAATGGCAATGCAATTTGAAAACATGGTGGATCATGTCCTTTAAAAACATAAAACATGTCTATAATTCAGTTTTACAGATATTGATGAGACATTTGGGGTGGTAGTAGCTAAGAGGAATCCCCAACACACAGTCTGAGCACCAATATATTGTCTGAGACCTTGGTTTAAAATTATACCATTAAATTATTAAACTCAACTCTGTCTGTTAGCAAAATATCTCATGAACCAGTGAATATATTTTAATGTAACTTTCCAGAGATAATCAGTGTTTCACTAGCAAGGACCACGCCACAAGATATAAGTTTAAAGATTTATTGATTGAAGGAAAAAAGGGGGGAGAGTGAGGGGAGGGGTAAGGGAAGGGGTGAAGGGATGAGTGAGGTGGGTGAGATCTGCCGAGGAGGATGCTGATGGGCTTAGGAAGTGAAGACTCGAGTGGGGACATGTCTTCGGCCCGCTTATGATCCCCCAAAAGAGTCTGGTAAATTAAACTGAACTGAGGAGAGAGTGGGCTTGAAACAACTTGAAACTTGAAAAGTAGGCCATCTTGTTTTCCTCACGTGCCTTTTTGATGATGGGCCACAGCCGTTTTCTTTTCTCTTGATCCTCCAGTGTCAGGTCCTCCATGAAGCGCAGCTTCCTCTGGGTCATGTAATCAACATTCTTCGACATCTTCTACACTACATCTCGGTAGTGCCTCGTGGAAAACTGGATGATATCCCTCGAGTAGCGCTGAGGCGTAGTTGTGTTTATTCTCCCAAGCCTGTGTACTGAGTCTATCACTTCAGCAAACTTCTCTTTGTGGCTTGGAGCAATGTTCTCGCAGATTTCGGCCACTTTTCTCCTCACGTTTTCACGGCTCTGCCTCGTCCACGCAGGCGTAGGTTACAGCGGCGTTTGTCGCGTGACAATTCGATAACTTTGTTCTCCAACATTTTAATTTTCTCTTCGGCAGCATCCACTCTCTTCACAGTGTTATGTAAAGTTCCTTTAATTTCTTGCAAATCAGCAGAAATAGACTCAACTGACCTTCTGAGATCAACCATAGACCTTTCGAAGGAAGCTCCTTGTTCGTGAATAGCCTGCTTTAGCTCCTTCACGATGTTGATTAGAGATTCTTGCTCCATTTTGCCTTTTTTTGTGATGCTGGCTTTAGTAGGTGAGGTCTGAGTAGTGGTAAAATCCTTTCTTTTTGCCGAGGGATTATTTGGCATTGCTACTGAATACCAAAGGTCATTAAAATTGCCGTTTTTCTGCAAGTTTTGGGAGAAACTCCAACGAAGCGTCTATCTCCTTTCCGCCATCTTGGCCGTCCTCCTCCCTCACGAAGAGTGCAGAGTGAGGCAAGTATGAGTGACGGGATTGGAGATGTCACAATCAGCATCCTTTAAAACTCACATGATTTGACTTTTATTCTCTTTGTTCAACAAGAGTTTGAAACAAGTTACAGACAGAAAGCAGCAACTTAGTCTCAGAGAAATGAAATAAAAATCAACTCAAAGTCGTTCAACAGAAAACAATTATCTTTAATATCATCCAGCCTCGACTGGACTCTGAGAGAAACTTACTGGTTGTTGGAGGAAACTCTTTGTTTGAAATCAAGAGGAAGATCCTTTGACATGTTGCTCTTAAAGGACACACAGCTGGATCCAGGTCCAGATGTGTTCCTGTGAATAAAGTCAGTGTGTTGCTGTGAGTGATGAGCTCTGACATGGAGAAGAGTGTTGGACAGTTGGAGATGTGACCTCTGACCTTTGCTCTGGCTCTCATGTTCCCCACACAGATGCTGCGTTCCAGTAACCTCGTATTGTGGGGATTTCCAAGGTCCCAGTGGTGGATTTTAACTGGAACGCCCGCTCCAGTGGGAAACTCCCATTCGTGAAGTGGGGCAATTTTTTCGGCCCCCAGTTTATCCCAGTGACGTATTCAAAATGGCGGCCACTCGCGTCCTTAGTAAGTGAACTCCTTAACTTTTACTAAAATAACAGTTGTAAAATGTTGTTGTGTGTTTTTTAATCACACACACAGCTTAAGCGTATGCTTGTGAACACAGATCACATTAAAAACCTGTGTTTAGTTGCATGTCATGCGGCGTACGGCTGTTTTTCTCGTTGTTTGGATCACAACAGTTCTGTAGGCCAGCGGCAGCGACTTTCATTCGCCACATTTTATTATTCAGCACATTAAAAAAGTAACTATTAGTTATGAATTTTATTTTAAAATATATATTTTTTACCCTTGTTTTCTTTGGCGCTGTGGCTTATTTTTGTTAGGCAACCCAGAACTAAACACACATTGTTTGTTGAACTGACTATAAATTAGCACTAAACTGTGGTTAAAAAAATATATATTTGGTTTCCAAAGATCCGTGTTTAGAAACAGTCTATAATCCTGTATGATATTTATGTGTTAGGACGTGTATATTTGTGTAGTAAGTGTGTGTTTGTGTTTGTTTTCAGTCTACCTCGACCAGTACAACATGTTTGTTGATGAGCAGAGAACAACATTTTCTGGCAGCCTGTATCGCAGTGCAGGGGATTTGTCCTGTTTGTACATTGATGCAAACCTCACTATGAAAGTTGAGCTGATCCAACCTGCACAGGACAGCACAGCTGGTAAGATTTTGGAGAAATAAGTTTTAATGCAAACCAAACCAATTACTGTATAATGAATTTAACAATACTGTGTTTTTTTCTTTTAAAATGATTTTTTCAGAGAACTGTGAAGACTCTCCATCAACCAGCAGCCACGCAGAGTCCCCCATCCGCGAGAATGACAGTTTTAATAAAGAACAGACACTGTTCTCGATTGAACACATGCGTGTTCCACTCGCAAGCGAAGGTCTAGTGAGGTTTTGGAGTTCTTCCGCCAGTCAGAGGAAAACAGTCAACAGCGACATCAGGACATGATGGAGCAAATGAAATCAACCCAGGAGCAAATGAAATCAGCCCAGATGCTACAAAAAAATGTAGCTGTACTGTAAACTTTCTTATTGTTTTGCACAAAACAACTTCTGTTTTTTTTTTAAAGTTTTTTTTGTTTTCACATTGTTTATTTTGCTCAGGTTCGGCCCAGTAAAAATGTTTGGTTTTCAGTGCCTTTGATTGTATGAATTTTGAAAATGCTGTTCTGTTGCACATTTTGTAATTAAAACTGAAACTTTCAGACAACTGAGATTGGAACTTTTGTCACAACTCAAAGACAAAATGCTGTATTTAAAGAAAAATGTTTATTAAGCTTCATTATAGCAGTCTTTTAAGTACATTTGTACAGACAGTTTTGTCATGAACAACTGCGCTAATGTAGGAAGTTTCAAAACAACATACTACCTATTATTTTTTTCTTTTACACACCGGAATTCTAAGAGTTATTCATTTTCATCATCCTCCCTGGCGGACCCGTCTGCATGCTGCTGACAAATTTGTGATGGCCCACGTCCCAAGTTGTGGAGGATGCAGGCAGCCACTATGAGCTTCACCACCACAACAGTTCTGGTATTCTGCACGTCACGAAGCCGTCTCCACCTGCACTTCAAACATCCGAAGGCTTGCTCCACAATCACCCTTCCACGGCTGATTTCAGCGTTACGTTGCTTGTCTGCTTCACTTAGAGCACCATTGTTCTTCAGGATGGATGGGTTTCCTGCCAGCATGGTAGGGTCCAAGACAACTCTGCAATGGGAAAACAGTGTTTATTTCAGACAGACATAAAGTTAATAATGAGCTGCAATTCTCTGTCATTTTTTCATAATTTGACTTCTTGTTTATGTGAAAAATACACATTTCAGACAGCTACTTTCAGGAAACTGTTGGAATCTGGAGAATAGTTGAATCTCTTGGAATCCTGGCAAAACAATGCAGATATGTTCCTGTCTTTGATTTATACATCTACCTTATAATGTTTTTCTAGTCTTTGATACTTTGTTTTAAAAGAAAAAATATATATTTCTCTCTTGTGTTTATTGTCTATTATTTAAGGAAATTCTACCATTGCTGTTAATCATTCTTTAGTTTGTAGCAGGTCACTTTTTTAAATGAGTTCACGAGGCTCAATGACATTTACCTGACTAAATAAAGGTTGATTGTAAAAAAACAACAACAGTACTGTAGTGTCAGGCTACAAACCAAAACTTTCTGATGGTGTTATATATCATAAAATCAATCACCTTTATTTTACCAGTTATTTTGCACGTTCGAGATCTCTTTTACAAGGGTGACCTGGTCAAGTGGTCAGCAGGGTTAGCAACCGGTGTTAGCAACTTATTTATTTAGCAAAATAAAGCAACCACTGTACAGTTTCTTCAACATATCGTAAACCCCCTACATGTTTTGCTGTGCAGTGAGCGAAGACGTTTTTTTTTTTTAGCTGTAAAGCCAGTTTTTCTTTTTCCCAACGAGAAAAATATATATTAAATCTATTACCTTCGGCGTTCATCTTTCTTCTTTGACATGTTCTGTGTCTGGAGTGCATATCTGGTTGTCTGGAGTGCATATCTGGTAGTCTGGAGTGCATATATGTTTATTAATTTATTATATTCCGAAACAGCAACAAAAACAATGCGTGCGTCCATCTTGTTTTACCACCAGGGTAACCGGAACGTGTTTTCAAGTGGTAGATGGGGAGATGACGTCACTGCCACTTCGTAGTTCCCAAAATACGAGGTAACTGGAATGCAGCAAGAGTGGTTTTAGAGGGAGGGACTCCCTCCTCTCTGTCCTCACACTGATCCATGCTGCTGGATTCACATCAGCTCACACACACTTTCTAGCTTCACCTGCAGAGGAAACACACATCATTCATGTGAACATCAACTCTGCTCCTCCTTTCCATGATGTGTGCTGTAAAAAGATCAGCTGCTCCTCCTCTGGTTGGCTCTTTGTTTCTTCTCAGCTTCAGCTGAATGCAGTCAGACAGCAGAGTGAGGCAGAGGAAGCTGCATCAGCTGCTGCACTTCTACTATCAGTCCACTAGATGGAGTCATGGAGCTGCAGGCCAGCACACACACATTTCATTCACTGACACACACTGAGTGAGTGAGTGGAAGCTTCAGTGTGTTCACATTCACTCAGTTGAACATTGAAGCTTCATTTGAGCTGATAGAAGCTGCAGCAGAGGATCATCAGTGTTCAGAGCATCACACTCATTCCTCCTGTTCTGTTTCACACTTTACAACAGCAACTACAAACACAGACACGTGTTACATCTCAGCTGCTGGGAGGACGCCATGAAAGCACAGAAAACATTCAAATCATTCTTCTTCACTCAAAGTCTCACTGAAGGCACACTTCACAGCATTTCAAAATAAAAGTCCCTGATTTTTCCCTGAGTGAATCCTGAAATTCCAGGAGATCTTTCAGTCACAAGACGCTCAGAGCTGAGCTGCTTAGGTGGAGGCAAAGATTTATTGTAGCAGTGAGAGATCTGCTGCTTCAACGCTCTGAGTCATGAAAGGAGGAACAAACTGGTAAACTGGAGGAGCAGAACATGGACTCACTGGTACCAGAATACTAGCATTAATACATGTGCACGTCACAATCTGTGAAAAATCATCTTTTAATCATCAGATCAGTTCAAATTCTCTGTTTTCAATGTCTGGAAAATGTGAAAGTGGTTTTCCAGGTTTTCAAGGCTCCAGTTTCTCTTTATTGATGATGAAGTCAAGAGACTTAAACACTAAAATTAGTAAACGTTTATGATTCTTTCACCATGAAATTGAATAAAAATCACAAACAGACAAATTAAAGATGAAAAACGTTCTTAATACGACACATTTGAAGAAGATTTTTCATCCAGTTTTTGTTAAAGCTAAAAAGTATTATATTATCTGGAAATATTCCTGTTGAAAATGATAAATTACATATGTATGTGAACGGCTCAATAACATGGCTCATTATGTCCTTTACAAACATCATATCCATGTCCACCCAGTCTTTTGATCTCTTGTCTGTAAGATTTTTTACTACATTCATTATTTCCTCTTTGTTAGTTCCATTTAGAAAAATACTATTTGCACAACCTGTAATTGAATGGATCACATTATTATCTACTTTTGGTATTTTAGCTGCAAGGCTTGATCCAACATTCACAAAATATTGATTAAATCCATTTACAATTTCATTTTCATCATGAATTTCATCGTTGTCTTTTACAAAATATTTTGAAATACCAGTTTTTGCTTTATGATTCTTCAGGACACTATTCATTACTCGCCATGTTGCTTTCATATCACCATTACTTTTATCTAATAATTTACTATAATATTCTTTCTTATGTTTCCTTATAATCCCTACTAATTTATTTTTATACTTTTTATATTTTTCTTCAGCGCTCTGACTTCGCAATTTCAAGAAACATGAATACAAATAATTCTTTTTTTTACAAGCATTTCTCAACCCTTTTGTCATCCATGGTTGATCAATCGTATTTCTCTTTGTGTAATTTGTTTGCACACAATTCTTTTCATACAGAGCTTCCAGGATATTCATAAACTCATCATATGCTCTGTTCGCATCATCAACATACACATCATTCCAGTCTTGTTTATCTAGATCCTCTTTCAATTTTTCCAAAACTTTTTTTGACGTGTTTATGATCTTTTTCTTCATTGTGACTGCTTTTGTGATGCTTTGATCATTTTTATAGATTGTGAAAACTGGTAAATGATCACTTAAGTCGGTCGTTAAGATACCACCTATCACGTCCCCATTTGTTATATTTGTGAAAATATTATCAATTATTGTGGCACTATGAGTTGTAATTCTTGTTGGCTTTGATATCAATGGATACATATTTAAACTGTACATTGAGTTTATAAATGTGCTTATGTTATTTGAATCTGTTTTATTTCCCATATCAATGTTAAAGTCTCCACACAAAAAAACATTTTTATTAAAACTCTTCTCCATTAGCTCCAAGATTTTATCCGTGAATATTTCTATATTTGCTCCTGGTGATCTATATACACAACTTATTATTATGTTTTTATCGTTTTTGTTTATTATTTCTATTGTTATCATTTCCATAATATTATCAACTATTATTGACATTTCACTATTTAATTTACATTTTATTTCATTATTGACAAATAGATTTTTTGACAAATAGATTATTGGATTTGATCAAAATGCACCATATTTATAATATTTTTCTTGTTTTTCTGAAAAGTTTATCTAGTAGTTATTAGAAATGTTTCTTTTAATATTTGTGGAAACTGTTTAGATCCTATTTTCCATGTAATCCAGGTTCCTTTTGTTTGTGTAGTGACGACGCCCCCTGGTGGTTTTTTTTTTTATTTTTTTTTTTTTTTTTTATAAAAGAAACAAGTACAAAAAAAACTTACAATGTCAAACATGGCTCGAGACTTAAGGCATGCATAGCACAAAAGAGAATAAAGGCACATAAACAAAAACAAAAATGTGTTTTGGGCAGCTTACAACAGAAATTCGTTACAGATTGTTTTAGTTTTTAAAGCTTTGGCATTAGTACAGTACTTTAAAGTAGCTAAGTAAGAGGAAATATAATTAGAAAACACTATAAATCTAGGTTTTAGCAAGGAGAATTTACAACTGTGGATGTAAAATTTGGCTAAGAGTAGTATTAAATTTACAACAAAAACTTTCTTACTTGAAATATTTGGACAAAAGAAACCAAACAGTATAATTTTAGCGTCAAATGGTAGGTCAATTTCTAACTTTCTATTTACATACATGAAAATGTCTTTCCAGAACACCTGAGTATGAGAACAGTCCCAGAAGAGATGGATGATGGTCTCCTCAGAGCTGTGGCAGAGTGAACACATTGGGTCTACGTTTGGACGGTACTTGGAGATTATATAGTTTACAGGATAACATTTATGCAGAATCTTTAGGGACACTTCTCGAATCTTATTAGTTATAAAGTATTTTCTAGGTAACAACCAAACATCTTTCCAACAGATATCATTAAATAAATTATCCCAGAAGAATATAGAAGCAGGTTTACTAATACATTCTCTAATTATTAATTCTCTAATACATTTGTTATTTGTTTTTTCACTTAAAAAAGGGTCAGAGTTACCAATGAATAATTCTTCAGTTAAATAGTTCGTGCTGTTGTGTACAGGATTTGACATCAACATTTTTACACCAGATGGAATTGCATCAAAGACAATTGCAAATTCTTTTGGTAGTACTGGAAAGTTATACGTAGTTAAAAATTCACTGTAAGAGTAAGTGTTGCCGTCTTTGTTGAATAACTGATGTACATGAACTATTCCTCTGTCAAACCAATTTTTAAAGAAAATAGATTTATGTTTAAAACAAATGTCTTTGTTATTCCAGATATAGTATTTGTGTGGAGAGAAATTGTGTTTGTGAACCAGAGTCCAGCACAAAAACAGCTGTTTGTGGAAATTGGAGAGTTTGATCGGAATTTTGTCAATGTTGTAATTACACCTTAAAATAAAAGACAAACCACCCAATGCTTCAAATACATGTGTTGAAATGAAGTTCCACAAAGAGTTTGGATTTAAGAGATATCTTTTGATCCATTTAATTTTAAAGGAGGAGTTTAGAGTCTGTAAGTCTAATACATTAAACCCACCAGAGCACAGCTTATTTATCATAACATTTTTTCGGATTAGATGAACCTTTTTTTTCCAAATAAAATCAAACAATGTTTTATCCACTTTTGAAATGATGTCCTTGGGAACCTCAAGGGCAGAGGTCGCATAAACCAAACTGGAGAGACCTTCAGCCTTAGAAAGTAATACACGACCGGAGATGGATAAATCTCTCTGTACCCATAAATTGAATTTTTTATTAATTACAGTAACAAGGGGATTAAAGTTATCACTTAATCTTTGGTCCTCCTCTTTTATAATATAGATACCAAGATATTTAACTTTGTGTTTTACTGGGATTCCTGAGATCTCTGTGTCATGACATGTTTTAATAGGGAGTAACTCACATTTAGATAAGTTAAGGTTGAGACCTGAGGCTGCAGAAAATTCACCAAGCAGCTCAACAGCACACTTTACTTGAGAGCAATCTTTTAGAAATAGAGTTGTGTCATCTGCCAGTTGGCTCAGACATATTTCTCTACCAGCAATCTGAATACCTTTTATGCAGCTGTTTTTAATGAAATGTGCTAAAATCTCCATAGGAAGAAGAAACAAAAATGGAGAAATTGGACAACCTTGTCTAATTCCACGCTCAACATTAAATCTGCCAGAGGTTCCATGAGCTAGTTTAATTGAGCTATTGCCTCCAGCATAAAGGGTGCGTACTGATTTCTTAAAGTGCTCACCAAAACCGAACAGATCCAAAGTTTTAAATAAAAAATCATGTTCCAGTGAGTCAAACGCTTTATGGAAGTCAAGAAAGAGAACAAAACTATTTTCTGATATTAAATCTGCGTAGTCTAATAAATCTAAGATAAGCCTTATATTATCAATTATGTGTCTTCCCGCCATAAAACCATTTTGAGTTTCCCCAATAACATCATGAAGTACTTTTTTCAGTTTATTTGCTAAACATAATGCTAAAATTTTATAATCATTATTTAATAATGTGATGGGGCGCCAGTTATCTAAAACTAATACATCTTTTTGTGGTTTTGGGATGAGTGTAATTAAGCCTTGGCATAGAGTGGACGGTAATTGTTCTTTATCTATACTTTCTCTAAAAACATTCAGCAAAAAGGGAGCAAGTTCTTCCGTGAATAGTTTGTAAAATTCAGAAGTTAGCCCATCAGTACCTGGAGATTTATTTAATTTAAGTTTTTTAATAGCCTCTGAGATTTCTGTAAGCGTAATGGGAGAGTCACAAATTGATTTTTTGAAATCTCCAATTGTCTTAATATTACCTAGATTGTTAAAGAAATCATTCATATGAACAGGTGAAATGGTTGAGGTATATAGTTTTTTATAGAAGTTCTCACACATTTTAGATAGTTCTTTTGGATCTTCTATGATATCACCATTTGAAGAGAGTCTATTTATACTATTTTTATTTTGCCTTTGTTTTTCTAACTTAAAAAAATAGCTAGAATTTTGCTCACCCTCCTCTAACCATTTCGCTCTTGAACGTACAAATGCACCTTTAGCTTTATTGATATATAATTGATCAAGTTTTAGTTGTGCAGTTAGGAGATCTGCTTGCTGTTGTTCAGATAGATTTTCAGGCAATATGGATGATAGCGAGATTAATTTGGCTATCAGATTACTTTCATCTGATTTTTTTTCCTTTTTTAGTTTAGAACTTGTTTCTATAAACAATCTTCTCAGCTCATATTTTAAAAGCTCCCATTGTTTTTGATATTCCCCTGTTTCTTCTGCAGTCTCAAAACGTTCTGAGATTTTTCTTCTTATTATTTCAATTAAAGATTCGTTTTGTAATAAAGAACTATTTAGTTTCCAGTATGCTGGGTATCTTTGAGTTGGCTTATCAGGAGATAAGTTTAAAGTTAATACAATTGCTTTATGGTCTGTTAATGGAGTAGGCATAATTTCTGTTTTGCAAATTAATTGAGTAAGGGATTCCGATATTAACCAAAAGTCTATTCTGGATCGTAAAGAACCAGCCTTGTTTGTCCAAGTAAATTCTTTACTATTTGGGTTAGTAACTCTCCAGATATCATGAAGACCTTGTTCATTCATAAAATCATTCAAAAAACAGTTGGTTTTATTTCTGCTAGGCCATCTGTCCAAATCATCATTTAATGTGACGTTGAAATCTCCTCCCAGTAATATTTTAATATCAGTAAACCTTTCCTTGATACTTTCAAAGGTAGTACTTAGTGTTTGAAATAATTCTTTGTTTTCTCTTGTGTTAGTGTACCCATAAACATTACCTAATAAAAAGAACTGGTTGCAGTAACAAAAAACTGTTAACACATAATGTCCATTTGGGTCAGACATAGTGTAAATAACCTTCTCCTTAAACTTGTGCTTCAGGGTTAACGTTCCAGCTGAGTGATGGTTTCCATGCGACATCCACAGGTCCTCGCCCCATTGTGATTTCCAGAAGTTGTGGTCATCTTCAGTAGAATGCGATTCTTGAACGACCACTGGTGGTTTTTTTTTTTTTACGACCACTGGTGGTGGCTGCTGGTAAATATGTGGACATGACGTCACCAGCTCGGCCTCTTTTCCTTCGTGATGAGGAGGTGCTCAAGATGGCGGGCTCTAAACGGACGCAGTTTGGGAGCTCTGATATTCAACCGACACATTTTCATATATTAAAGGGAGTTGTTTGCTACAAGGAGACATTCTGCTGACAAGGTACCATAATAAGTGTATAGACACTGTAGAGTGATGTGAAGGTGCAGAAAGAAGAAAACACGAGTCCAGCAAACTATCCACCGCTAGCGTAGCTAACAACAAGCTAGCTGGATCTAAAAGTTCGACCGCTGCCAGCATGCATGATTATATTAGCCCAGATGTTGATGAGGGGATGGAAGCAGAGTTTCCACCTCTGCCCGTGACACCCTCCAAGGTTTACAGCAGAGAAACAAAGGAAGCTACAAGATACCGAGTTTCCTTCTGATGAGAAGCTACGTCTGGATTTAGCTCCGTGATTTATTTCAATTACTGATGAAAAAAGACTTCTCGTGAGTCAAATACTTTATTCTGTGATTTAGTTCCAAGCTGCTGCTGCCAGAGGCTTGTAACACTGCAGCTTCTTGTCTGTGGAGAGGAAGTTAGTTCACTCTGTTAGCATCTGTAGCTGTTAGCATGTGTAGCTGTTAGCATCTGTAGCTGTTAGCATCTGTAGCTGTTAGCATGTGTAGCTGTTAGCGTCTGTAGCTGTTAGCATCTGTAGCTGTTAACATCTGTAGCTGTTAGCATCTGTAGCTGTTAACATCTGTAGCTGTTAGCATCTGTAGCTGTTAGCATCTGTAGCTGTTAACATCTGTAGTTGTTAGCATGTGTAGCTGTTTTTTTAGCATGTGTAGCTGTTAAGATGTGTAGCTGTTAGCATCTGTAGCTGTTAACATGTGTAGCTGTTAGCATCTGTAGCTGTTAGCATGTGTAGCTGTTAGCATGTGTAGCTGTTAGCAGCTTTAGCTGTTGTAGTGGACATGACCATGCCCGTTCTGATACTTGAACTGTCCCAGTGATGACCTTCACTGATACTCTCTGATACTGATACTCTGGTGTCTGCAGTTGTTAGCATGTGTAGTTGTTAGCATGTGTAGCTGTTAGCATGTGTAGCTGTTACTATTGTAGCTGTTAGCATCTGTAGCTGTTAACATGTGTAGCTGTTAACATGTGTAGCTGTTAACATGTGTAGCTGTTAACATCTGTAGCTGTTAGCATGTGTAGATGTTAACATCTGTAGCTGTTAGCATGTGTAGCTGTTAACATCTGTATCTGTTAGCATGTGTATCTGTTAGCATGTGTAGCTGTTAGCATGTTTAGATGTTAACATCTGTAGCTGTTAACATCTGTAGCTGTTAGCATGTGCAGCTGTTAGCATGTGTAGCTGTTAGCATGTGTAGCTGTTAACGTCTGTAGCTGTTAACGTCTGTAGCTGTTAACATCTGTAGCTGTTAGCATCTGTAGCTGTTAGCATGTGTAGCTGTTAACATCTGTAGCCGTTAACATCTGTAGCTGTTAACATCTGTAGCTGTTAACATCTGTAGCTGTTAACATCTGTAGCTATTAGCATATGTAGCTGTTAGCATATGTAGCTGTTAGCATGTGTAGCTGTTAACATCTGTAGCTGTTAACATCTGTAGCTGTTAACATCTGTAGCTGTTAACATCTGTAGCTGTTAACATCTGTAGCTGTTAGCATCTGTAGCTGTTAACATCTGTAGCTGTTAGCATCTGTAGCTGTTAGCATCTGTAGCTGTTAACATCTGTAGCTGTTAGCATGTGTAGCTGTTAGCATGTGTAGCTGTTAGCATGTGTAGCTGTTAGCATGTGTAGCTGTTAGCATGTGTAGCTGTTAGCATGTGTAGCTGTTAGCATGTGTAGCTGTTAGCATGTGTAGCTGTTAGCATGTGTAGCTGTTAGCATGTGTAGCTGTTAGCAGCTACGTCTCGTTGTCGCGTGCTTGGATAATCTAGTCTCGTGACTGTGTGTGTGTTTTTCTGTGTAGGAGCAGGAGCTTCACGTCAGACCTCCACCAACCACATGTTTGTTCTCTAACAGGTATGGTTGTCATTTCTAGTAAAATTGTTCAATATTATACTTCGGTCCAGCAGCCTCCACTTCTAAAAGTCAGCGCTCACGCGGTTTGGTTGTGCACGCGCTAACACCATGAATTAGGTAGTCACGCTTGCGAGGTTCTTTCAAAATAAAAGCTGATGTGTGTCTCCTGTTGGTACAAACTCTGTACATAAAACACATGTTAGCACTGGAAGCTGTAATGGGACCAACATTCCTGCTCAGCTGTTTCCACTAAAAGTTTGAATGTCGCCCCCATATCCAAAGAGTAGAGAACTTTTTGTGTTGCTAAGTTAAATAAATAAAAAACTCCAATGTGTTTTTCATGTTTTGACTCTAGATGATTGAAGTCATTCTTGCTGGTCTATGTTCAGAAATGATTTTTAATGTCCTCCTGTGAATATGGATCCATAATATTTAACTTTTGTCTCTGTTTTGTGGTTATTTGTATGTTCATTATGTGAGAATGTTAAATTGTTTTCCCTGAAGTTTCCATTAATATTAAAACAAAACTCTTAGTTTCCAGTGACCAGTCTCACTTCAGGCTGACTGTGTAGGGCTGTGTAAAAATATCGATATCGCGATAAATATCGATTTTTTTCCTTTCTAGAAAAAAATCGATATTCATCTGCAAGTATCGTACCTTAAAAAAATATATATATTTATTTTTTTTGCTTTTTGAATGTCCAGAGGACCAGACTTAGCTTTTTTAGATACCTCTGCATCCCTGGCACCAGTGTATCCTCAGAGAGAGTCTTCTCCACCGCTGGAGATATCATCACTGCGCTTTACTTGAATTATAGACTGTTTTGGAGAAGTCATATTACTGTTTACTTACCAAGCACTTAGAGTGATTCCTTCAGATGTTAAGTGTCAAGGTTAAAAAGGTTTCAATCTATTCAGAGCAGGGCACTTGGTGCACTTTATTTACTTTACAAATGCATATAAGCTACAGTTTTTACTGTTTCAATTGAAAGAAACATGTTTTCTCACCACTTCTTTGATTCATTTTGTCCAGCTGTCGACTTTAAGTCTGTGTCCATGTCCAACCAGAGCCAAGTATTTTGTAGTTGGTGCTTTTAATCAGTTTTCAGTTAAATTAATTCAATCCAAGTCTATAACAGTCACAAAATGTCACCAAAATCACTCTTTCCCCTTAAAATCGCAGAAAATCGCAATATTGTATTGAATTGTATCGTTTGCTGAATATCGCAATATATCGTATCGTGAGCAGAATATTGTGTATCGTATCGTGAGATTACTGTATCACTACAGCCCTATGTAGAACACCTCCAGATGTTGCTCACCAAATGTCACCAAGATCTCATGTGGAATTTCAAAATAAAGGTCCTCCAAAGTTGGACATTTTCCATGTAATTTTCCCTAAGTTGCTGTGTTTGTTGCTCGTTCTTCAGGATGTTGTAGAAACAGTGAGGGTAAGTACGACTTTACCACAACTCACATCGTTACTGTGCAGAAAGTTTTTCTCATTGAAATGCAACATAGTTCAAGTAAAAACAGGAATGTTTAATATAATATAATTTATATGTTTAATATTTTTAAGTGACAATAACCATTTGGAAAAATAACAGTTAAAATTGTACATTAATTTCAGAAATGACATTTATAGCATTTTAACATCAAGTGTTTCTTTTTACTGGTAAATTTTGAGAATTACAAGAGCTTTGTGTTATTTGTCCATGTCGACCAAAATCACTGGAGGTTTCTGGTTATTGTGCATGAAAATTATACTTATTGTTCTCTGAGAACATTTTAATTTAAAGTTTCATATTTTGATTTGTGCAGAAACTCTGTGAACCACACAGTGTTTGTGGTGGATCAAGTTCAGCAGAAGACATTCCAAAACCTGCAAAAACATTTAGGTGAGTATTTATTAAGAGACAGAGGAGAAAAGTATAACTCTGAATTATAAATGGTGAACTGGTTTTAAAATGATTTTAGTTGCTGTTATGGCCATGAAGGACAGATGCACATTTTATTCCAGTTTTATTCAGGAACATGCGTACATTACACATAAATGTTTTTTCACCGAAACTAAATGAATATTCAAACTTCTTCCTGATCATTTTGAAAGAGATTTAGTAACAACTTGAGTTCGACATATCATGCCAGAGTAAGGACGACACGTGTTCCTTGTGTTATGGACCTACAAAGTTTTTGAACAGTTGAAGTCGTCCTGCTACATTTATTAAACATCAAATGTTTCTACAGCTTTCTCTTCTTTTATAAAATAGATTTTCTGAATCATTAGAAACTTCATTTCCTTCAAACTACTAATTGGTTTTGATTTGTTCAAAAACCCACATTTATCTAAGTCAACTGATCATAACGTTCATGTTATTAAATGCAGTCAGTTATCACACTCACTGTTAAAGTCTAATAGAAAATAAATCAGTAAAATTCATTTAAATGTTGCTCATTAATTGTTCTTTTAATTGTAATTAGAATATTTACCTGATCTCTTCTTTTATAAAATAGATTTTCTGAATCATTAGAAACTTCATTTCCTTCAAACTACTAATTGGTTTTGATTTGTTCAAAAACCCACATTTATCTAAGTCAACTGATCATAACGTTCATGTTATTAAATGCAGTCAGTTATCACACTCACTGTTAAAGTCTAATAGAAAATAAATCAGTAAAATTCATTTAAATGTTGCTCATTAATTGTTCTTTTAATTGTAATTAGAATATTTACCTGATGATGTTCAAATCAGTTCCTACAACTTGAGTTTCTTGAACAATTTGTTTAAAATATTTACTAATTCTATTAAAAGCTGCAACAGAGTTGAGCTGACATTAAGGAGAGCGTGTCAGAAAAATGTGATTGTGTGGACGTTAAATAGAAAGGAGGCGTCGTGCTGCAGCCGCTCCAAAAGGATGGAAATAGCTGCTGGGACGTTGTTGTGATAGTTTTTAACTTTAAAGTTTGTGAAACTTCATCTGTAGGACTTTTGTTACTTGTTAACTGTTTGTACCTTTTCTTATGGTTTATACATTTTTAGATTGTCAGAGAAGTGATGAAGACTTTCCAGATGTTCCAGCCATCAGTTTTGAAAGATCAAAACTGGAAATCATAAAAAAGAGGAATGGGTCAACAGATACAGATCACATTTGACTCTTCAAGAGAATTGTGTGTAAATAAATGAAACAATGATCTGGCAAGAAAGTTCATTCTCAATAGTCCAGGTATCAAATCCGCTCATTCTCAATCAGTTCATCTGGACAGTTTCTTTTTAGTAGAAACGTTTCACCCTCACTCCAGAGGGCTTCGTCAGTCAGAGTAGTCCAAAGCAAACTGAAGCTACCCCACCAAGTAAACAACTTAAGTGGACCAACCAGTTTGCTGTAGCCAAGATGGTTTCTGGGGGCTTGTCCCTCGTCGACTCCTCCCAGGCAGGCAGACATGCATAGTTGCCAAGTCCGCTTATTTCAAGCGGCATTGGGCTTGTTTTTCCCTGGAGTCGCTTTCAAATTTGATCAGCCGCTTGTGGCGGTTTTTTGGGCTTCTCGCGGACATTGAGTCGCTTATTTGTGCTTGTTTTTCAGTCGAGCAGTAATGCGAGTGGTAGGTAGTTTGTCACGCCCCCCTTCCACGTATGTTACGTCAAGGCGGATGTTACGTTCAGGTGCAGTTGGCGCAAGCGACAGTCAGAGCCGGTAAAACTATATAAGCGCGAGCAATTAATGATGAGTCAGCATGAGCAGCATATAGTGACACAACATATATATCTTGTATCATTCAACTATGTTAGTTTTTAGCAAACAAAATGATAAATTAATGAAAATTACTTTCAAAGTGAGTTTAAAAATAAAAACCGTGTTTCTTCACGGGACATCTGACTACACGCGAATGCAACATTGTTCTTTATTCTTTGTCTAGACAAGACAACGCTAATATGAGCTCTAAGTGGGGTAAATATGGAAAAAAATATAATAAAGATTGGGAGAAAGAGCGTGCTCTTCAAGACTGGATCCGACCACAGATGGGAGAAAAATGCAAAATGTATTTTTATTTTTTAGACTGAATACGTTCTTTAATGTATAATTTTGCTGGTTATATGTAATGCCATTATAAATATGTTTATCCACAGTATTCCTACGCCCCATGACGCTTTGCGCGAAATGTGCACACGACTTCCGGTTGACCGGAAACACCGTTTGTTTACATGCGAGTAATACAGTTGAAGACAGTCCAAACTTTGTTGTTTTAGTTCATTAAAAATGTGGGAACACCACTCGTTTTGTTAAAAGAGGAGGGACAAATAAAAAGAAATTACAGATGTTACCTGATCGCGCTGACATAATTTAAAAATACATAAATAGCGAACGCGTTTGCTCCGGCCTCTCGGCTAAGGTTTGTTAGCTGCTATCTCGGCTAAAAATACCGGTCGCATCTGAGATCTATCGTTTTAAGACAGTAAATCTTCCAAAACTCTCATTAATATCCCTCCCCAAATAAAAAGAAATTACAGATTGTTACCTGATCGCGCTGACATAATTTAAAAATACATAAATAGCGAATGCGTTTGCTCCGGCCTCTCAGCTAAGGTTTGTTAGCTGCTATCTCGGCTAAAAATACCCGTCGCGTCTGAGATCTGTCGTTTTAA
>JBBPBX010000102.1:116403-131090 GCA_038048925.1 Garcialebias charrua | reverse complement strand
TGATTAGTCATCATTTCAGATAAAATATTCATTCTTCAACTTGGAGAGGGGAAAGGAAAAAAAAAAAACTTAAAAAACCCTCTTCTTCTTCTTTTAAAACCAACACTTTTTTTTATTCCTCTCACACACATCTTAGCTCCCTCCCAAACGGTTCTGCTCCTTTCCCTTAAGCGAGCAGCTCAACTGAAAAAAAAAAAGAACACAAAAAACCTCTGGCTCTCTCTAAAACAAAACAAATTCTAACCGACCTTTCCTGGCCTGCGAACCATATGTTGTCTCATCACTCTCATCCTTCACAGAGCTGCAGCTTCCTCCCTGTTCTGGAGATAAGCTGTTCCTCCTCACACACTCACCTCTCCTCTCAGGTTGCCATCAGCCTCCACTACTCCTCTTTAAACTAGCTCAACATTCCATACATAACTCACTTTCACACACGAACCTGCGCGCCTACGTCACGCTGTCTCTCGCGGTGCGTTTCACTGGCACCCCGTAATATACATGCACGGACACTGCTGTATATAAAAAAAACAACAACATCAAACAAGGACCGTCTCCTGACCTCCGTTCAGTTTTCAACATCTTTTGTTCCTCCATTATCAACTTTTAAAACTAAGTCAGACTGCTGCTGTCTCACCACGTCCATTACAGGCTGACCTTCGTCTTTTTACGTTTTTACTCACAACAGAGGGAACGGAAGCTGCTGTACACACGCGCATTCTCCAAACACACACACTTTTTTTACTCATCCTGTCTCTTTAACACTCCAGCTGACAAATTCAGCAACCAAACATACTCACATTTTTTCTTCTTCCTTTTTCAGCTCAAAAACAAATGAGACACACACTTATTATTCTTGTCTCCCCAAATATTCCTGTCTCTGCTGACAGCTTTAACCTCATTGACAAAAAAAACTTGCACACACTCTTTTTCCACTTCTTCTAGGTGCACACATGCACCCCTGATAACAAATACCCTTCAAACTTCTGGACAGCTACCAACAAAAACAGCTGGACCTCTAACTTGCCCAAATCCACTCTGCCTCAACGAGCTCCGCCGCCCACTCCCACGCACATGCACATGGCTGCAGAAGCACACAGAGAAGCGCTTGCTCCTCTTCTTTTTTTTTTACTTCACTTCAACTGATAAAGCTATCAAAATAAATCACCTAACTCATTACAAAAACTCTAACAAGGGTTTTTTCTTTTAACCCTGGTATTATACTTATGTTTCAGCGAATAAATCACCTGACTTCTTCAGGTCTTATTCAAAACTTCTGTTACTTTTCAAATAAATGTAGATAATATGCTAATTTGGCAGACCTGGGACCAGCAAATTGCAAAGGAATATATGTGAATACGTCAGTTTGCTGAGTTACCTATATTTTTGATGCCAGGTCTGAGCAGGTCTTATCTGCACAAACCTTTCACCAATTCGCGAGTTCACCCTTTTTCCGGTATTAAATTGTTTTACTATGATTAGCCAGAAAATGTAATTTCACAAGAGACTTCAACTTATGTTGGTCTACCAGAAAATAGACCTTTTATTGAAACTATCACAAAATTACATTAAACATTTGTATCGATATTAGCTCTGATTGACTAAACTACTTGACAATAATTCAAATTAAAACAAACAGTTAGGAACCTTTCTGTTGGCACATTACTTAGTTTCACTGTGTAAGAAAAAGGAAGAAGTAGGAGGAAGATTAAAGAGTGGAAAGCTAAGTTAACCAAAGTTAATTATTTTGAAATTTACAGGGTGGCACCTTCCCATACGGATCCGGCTGTACCTCCGACACGTGAAGCATACAAACAAGCCTCTTTACCTGGTGACGATAGTCCCTTGGAGGTGAGGACAGAGAAGTTTGTGGACACTAACGAACTGTGTTGTCCGGCTCACGTCCAGCCGACTTCGTGCGTGTATAGCTGCTTCAGATGAGCCGGGAGCACGCTTTCACCGGCAGGAACAGAACCAAGCGCGCTGACTGATTTCAAAATAAAACTTCAGAAAACAAATTCTTTCAGAGATGAGTGCTTTGAGACACAGTAAGCTTTACTGTGACTCCAGCTGAGACGTGGGTCTAGTTGACACAATGACCGGAACGTTTTCCAGCTTTTCAGAGGAGAAAAAACAAGTTGTTAGTTAGTACTCCCCATCACACTAAAGGGAAAAGCAAGAAGTCTCCCTTTATATGGGAGGCGGGGTCTTCCCCACCTCTTTAATGACTACTGGCTGGTTTAACAAAATAAAAGATGGAGTTTGATTCCATAGGCAGAAGGGCTCTGAAGGACGACAGGAAAACTGTTTACATAAACGACCAGATGCACTGGCCTGTTGATAGCTTTGTCTAACACGAAGACAAAACAGAAAAGGAAGTAACAGTTTTTCCCTGACTCATGTCTTTAGATTCAGAGCACACGTTATATTGTAGAATGAACCAGCAGAAGGACAACTCATGCAAGTAACAGATCATCATTGAAATGACAAAAATATACTGTTGATCAATTCTGAATTAACACACATTAAAAGAAAGTTCAATCTGATTAATTGGTGTCCATTAATTCAAAATAATTGTAACGAAGACAGTGTCCACTCGTCTCCTTGAGATGTCCAAGAAAGTGTAACACTGAGAGTTTCAGACAGATGTACTTGAAGGTCAAGACAGAGGGCCTGTATCACTACAGTCCCCCTTTTTGGAAATCATCGCCTGTCCTTGGAGATGAGTTCCAACACGAAAGGATACCACCGAATGTCTCTGACCTCTATGTAATCCAGCAAGTGGAAAAAAAGTCAAAAAAAGTTCAAAATTATACTCCCATAATGTTTTGGAAATTCCATACTGTTCGTAGGTAATCCCATTGTGGCACGCTTTTAATCCTTTGGAAAACATAGTCTGTTAACCCATGGAAAACTGAGTCTGTGATCCCTTGGAAAACAAAGTCTTATAATCCACAACGGTAATTCCACAACGATGGGGGTTATTGATTTCATCAGCACGAATGGTTTTTAATCAGCATGTAGAGGGGATCCCTCGATTGACCCAGAGGAGGCGGCCCTTGGATGAAGGTTGAAGACCAACGTTGGAGTTGCAGGTCCCCACATCGAAGGTTGCAGGCTGGATGGCTTCCAGTCGGTGCCACCCTGGTTCAATGTGTCATGCAATTATGTGGTTTTAGGTGGGCTTATGATTGGGATTCTACATTAAGCCTTACCTATATGCACCTGGTATGTAAGCTATCATGGATTAGATCAGCTATAATTACCAATTAAGGGGTGGATCAATGCTGTAAAAATCAGATATAGGGATGTCTATCTATAGAGTTTTTGGAGGGCTTCTGTAACGAAGGCCTCTTTCAAACTATTCCTCCATTCATTACTTAGTTTAGGTTAAACTAAAATAAAAAAATGAAATCTAGTTTGGTCTAAATGTCTGTTGTCTTTTAGACGAACGACGCAAGATTTGGTATTCCCTATAAATTTTGAAGTCTATGGCGAGACTCATCAAAATGAATAGATCTAGAATAGAGACGATCGAATCGGTTCTACCTAAATGATTGGGAGATCAGTGTAGATTATAGTACCTTAAGTAGTATTAATCTACAATGACTCATCAAAGATTGAGATTTTTAACAAAATGAACAGCATGTTGGCATAGTTAAATCCATTTAAGTCTTCAACTACATTAATCAAAACCTCTTTTGGCTGGGAGTGTTCAGAAAACAATAACAACTTCAATAACAACAAAAGTAGCAATTAAGCAACTAGAAAAACAACGTTTCACTACAACAAACTCAATCTGGTCGTCAGATTCCAACGTGTCACACACAAGAAAAACAGTTCTTAGCTTTATAACCGATGTCAATCAAATCCTGCAGATTTAAACGGTTGTTAAGGTTAGTTTTTGTTGTGGGTTTTATGCTTAGCGTTTCTAAGTTCTAGCTGGAACGGTTTCTTTTCGCAGCTAGTATAGTTTAAACTGTTTAGTTTATTCACTATCCTGTGCTTGGACGACCTTATTTTCCCATGAAGTCTTTGAGTTTGCGAGATTTTTGTCGTTTGTGGGGTTATTGAAATCTTTGTCCTTGACATGGGCATGACCTAACATCACCCCCTTGTGGTCATGAGGGACCACGCACACAGGTGTGGACGTCCGTCCATGGGCACAAGTTAGGATGCCTTTGTTTAGTTTAAGCTGTTTGCGCAGTTTATAGGGAGCCTTGTACAGGAACCTTATAGGTTTCGGCCAACGTATCTCTGTACGTTTACCTCTTTCTGCGTAATTCAGGTGTGTCACAACTGTCGGCGCAGTCGCAGGTGAGTCTGACTGGTCAGATTGCGACGTGTCACTGTCGTTGTGGTGTGTGTCTTCCCACTCCATGACTGAAGAGGTGCTCTTTGAGTCTGTCAGAACTATGTCATTTCTGAGTAGTTCTAGATTCAAAAGCTCTTGAACCAAGGTCTCATCGAAAGCTTGGCTGATGATTGAATTACCTGTCCCATAGGACAGTACAGCGTCTGTGGTGTGGGATCCTTGGACCTCCATGCCTTTCTCTACCTGTGGTAGATAGTGTGAGTTTGCCCCCCTTTTGTTGGAGGAGGGGTCCTCAAAATCAGTAACAATGAAGTCCAAGTGACTGTCAGCGTGTGGTAGACTCACGTTCTGGACTCAGATGTCCTTGAACCAAGATTTCACTGAAAGCTTGGCTGATTGCCGAATTACCTGTCCCAGAGGACAGTACAGCGTTGTTGGTGTGGGGTCCTTGGACCTCCACACCTACTTCTATCCATGGTAGGTAGTGTGAGTTTGCCCCCCTTTTGTTGGAGGAGGGGTCCTCAAAATCAGTAACAATGAAGTCCAAGTGACTGTCAGCATGTTGTAGACTGTCACTTTCAGGGCTCGGATGTCCTTGAACCAAGACTTCACTGCCATCCTGGCTGTATGCCGAATTACCTGTCCCATGGGACAGCACAGCGTCATCGGTGTGGGACCCTTGGATCCCCACACTTTCTTCTACCTGTGGTAGGCAGTGTTCAGTGAGTGCTGAAGGTGTCAGCTCAGAGACGAGGTTCTTGTGCTAGGCCAGAGTCTGGTCCACCTGTTGAGTCTCCTCTGTCTCACCTGTATCTGGAGGTTCACTTACCAGGCTTGTGGTCTCGGTTGGGGACTTCATTGTGGCCTCTGCGGTACCTCAGGGTATCCGCGGGGTTGTAAAAGGTAGTAAAAGGTAGTAAATGAAATTAACACAAATTAAGGCCATTAAAAAGTATTAAAAAGTAATAAACGTCATCTGACGAGGTATTAAATTTTTTAAAACCTACACAACTATATTTTTCCCTTTCTGGCGTCTTAAAAAAGGTCTGTGAATTTATTTATCTTTTCTAATTTTATGTTCCAAGTAGGACCTTAGCTAAAACAAAGACGTCATATCGTCAGTCAGTGTGCGCGCGCACCTACAGCTGGCCGAGGCTGATCATGTCTGTAAAAAGAAACAGGAAAGAGGAGCGCGACTTTATCTTCCGACATTTAACAAGAAATTTACCTAAACAATTGTTTGTTAGCTCGAAATTATAGCAAAAGGTGTGTCTCAGTCTAACGTTTTCTTAATAAATGTACTTTAATGGTTAAATCGGCTTTATTTAAAAAAAAAAAGTGTCGCTGCCTGTGCACCGTGATCGCTCAGCGGTGAAAACAGGAAAAAGGAGCGCGGCTCGTTTCGCCGTCATTTAACAAGAAAAATACCTAAACAATTATTTGTTAGCTCGAAATTATAGCAGAGGTGTGTTTCTGTCTATCATTTTCTTAATAAATGAACTTTAATGGTCAAATTAGCTGCATTTCGCCGGGGCGGTGCAGCTGGCTGTTGGATTGAAGCAATGAGCAGAGAGGTGGGGAGTATGGCAGGTCGATTGGGTCATTAATAGCTAATGAAGATTCTCAGTCATCCAGGACATGGTGAATTCTAAAAAGTGCAATAAAAAAAACAAATTATAGTATAATAGTATAATAAATAAAGTCTAATTGTTTTTGTCTTGAACTTTTTTTAATTTGTCATTAAAGGCACGTTTTCCTATTACATGATACAACAGCCAACAGCATGCCATACCCTATGGGGCCATCAGGAACTGCAGGGTTTTTTTTTTCAGTCAGAATGAATGGAAACGGCCATATTTCAGTCAAATGGTTTATAAATATGGGGGGAAAAAATCTATAAATATGTCACTTCGTCCTATAAGTTGCAAGGCATGTAAATTATGCAAAAAACTGCAACTTACAGGATGAAAAATACAGTAGTTATTATTTTTCTCCCTCTCTTTTTGAATTATGCATGTGTTCAGTGTTGAATTATTTTAACTAAACTGTTCTGTTTTCAAGTTTACAGTTTTTTGTTTGCCATTAGAGATATGCTGTGTGTGGGAACAATTAAACTTTTTCTCTTGGGTTAGATTTAAATAACAAATAGGTCAGTGCTTTTATTGAGGCAAGAAGCAAATTGATGTACTGTATCCAGTAATTGTTATAAAACTACATTTACTACCAAAGTTTAGGAAGAAAATGACAGTAATCTTATCACTTTACAATTAGTTGCATGGAACTGAAATACAACAGGTTGCCGCTACGGTTACAGCTCGGTGCCGTGATGGTATTAAAAAATATTTTGATGGTATTAAAAAGGTATTAAAAGGTATTAAATTCAACTCTAGAATTTCTGCATATATCTGAGTGGTGAAGGCTGCACAGAAGTCTGTGGGAGTCAGTCTCCCCACCATCACAGACATTTACACCTCCAGATGCAGAAAAAGAGCCACCTGCATCATGAAAGACCTCACTCACCCAGCACACTCACTCTTTGCACCACTCCCCTCGGGACGGAGGTTGAGGAGCATCAAATGTAGAACCACTAGACTGAGAAACAGCTTCTACCCTGAGGCTGTCAGACTCATGAATAAATAAATAATAAGAATAAACACTGCAAAATGTCACATCATACTGATACTGTACTGATCTGTTTCTTGTTGCTGCGTTCATCTGTGACCATCTGCTCATGTTCGTGCTGCTGTTTATAATGATGTTTTTCTACTACATTAGGGCTTAGTGTATTACTAGCTGATGTGATGTCTCTCTTAGTTAATCCTAGATGTTATTATTGTATTTCTCTTGCATTTGTTGTTGGATGTAACTGGGACCCTGTGTACATAATCTCGTTTTCAACACATGTACTACATGCGGTGCAAATGACAATAAATTCTCTCTGACTCTGATATACCCTGTACCTGTTGTTATACAGTCAGTGTCCTGACCTTGTGGAGGCACCTCGAATGGCAGGGGCTTGCTCACTGTGGCCCACATTGTTTGATCACCATAATTTATAATCGCGTCGAAACGGTTTATAAAATCTTGGCCAACCAAAAATGGAGTCTGGAGTGAGTCAAGTTCAGACACATATACCGGGTGTTATAGTGACATTTTGCCAATCTGTATGTGAACCATGGCTATAGCTGTCGTCCTCGTCTTTGCGAGGCCCTGTAGCACACCATCAGTGTATGTCACAAAGTGTATTTGCCTGTCAACACCGTTAGTGACGGTCCTTAGCTCCTCAAACACTTCGGCTGACATGATAGACACGTCTGAGCCGCAAACCAGGAGTGCTTCTTTCGCGAGGACCCCTTCCAGTGTGAGTGGCAGGTAAGCTCTCTTAGCTATCCCCCTTTTGATAAAGTTACACAGAAACCGTTTAGGTTTTTTCACACGTTTCTGTGTACGTGTGACTGTGTAACCGTCGTCGCTGTCAGTATCATGATGGCTGTCTGTCTCATGACCGTCGTGATGTTGATAATCAGCAATGTGTTTGCTGTCAGCATCTTTGTCAATGTTGACGCTGTTGCTGTCAACTGTGTGCACTGAGTCATTGCAAAAGGTAGTGTTGCGTGTCGTTGCACCAGGTTTAACAACATTGTTTGTGTTATCGTCAAGGACAACTTCACACGTTGTGTCAGCTTGGTCAACCACTGTAACATTCAAATCATTTGACAAACAACTCACAACCTCAGTCACGTCCATGCGCGGAGGCGTCGTTTCCATAATCTGGAGCTTGTGTGACTCTTGGCACGTCTCGAACTGTGCAGCTCGAGGTGCAGGGGCAGGAGGGTCGCTTCTCGGGGTTACTTGTTGGGACCGACCATTCTTCAATGTGTCAGACTGCCCATGCAACCTCCTTCGAGCTTCACCCACTGTGAGACTCGGGGTTACATGTTGGGTCCGATCATAGATCAATGGTTCACGGTGCCCATGCAACCTCCTTCGGATTTCACCCACTGTGAGACCCAGAAGAGAACTCTTTTGGTTCGATCCGAACCATCTGGGTTCACCTAGAGAGTCATCACCTGCCTTTTGTGGTTCTTTGCTCATCTCAGGGTTTTCAACCTGAGGTGAAAGAGGAGCAAAACTCCCTTTGAACCGATCAGAGTCACTGTTCCAGCTGGATAAAATCAGTTGTTTGTTATCATGAAAATCCTGTTTACTTTCGCAGTCTATAGGAGAGGGAACCTCTTCTATTTTCTGCGAGTGGGATGTGACCTTTTGACCTGGGCACACCACTGAGGGTGTTTCTCGTTGTTTGAGCATGTCAAAAAATTCCACAGCACATTGTTTAATTTCTGCCATTGTACTCTCTTTGCAATTAACATGGAAGCGAACACATTTCCTTATGAAAGGAATTAGATTAAAAGTGAAAAGACTTTTAAACTGTTCATCTTCCTCAATTCCTCAATGTAACTTTTATTACTTGTGTTATTTTAGTATGTAGCATTTTTTATTTTTTTTTGCATTGCCTTCTTTTATTGCTGTTGTTTCTTATTCTATTTTCATTGATTTATTGTTCCTGCTTATTCATCTTTTTATCTTGTTAAGCACCTTGGTCAATGCAAGGCATTGTAGGAAGGTGCTATACAAATAAAGTTTATTATTATTATTATTATTATAATTCCAGGGACAGTTATGTCCTTGGTGTAAGCAGTTAGGAGCCTGTCGTAAAACACCAGGGGATGTTCACCTGATTCTTGAAGGACGTGCTTTGCAGCTAAGTACCTATCAAATGATGAAACAGGCCCCCCTGTTGTTGATGAACCTGTTAGACTGTCCATCTTTGTACTGATTTTCTGTGAAAAATCAAGTAAAATGGTTCTTATTTTACGGTGTGCGTATAAATCATCACCTTTAATGTAGCCCTGAGTAAATCAAAACCAACCAGCCTCCAGGTGTGTGTTTCACTGTGTTCAATAAAACAACAGTTACTAACCAACCCAATCTGATCGCTGTTTTAACTACACCAACGCACACAAAAGTGATCTGATTTAAATGCAAGGTGTCTCTGTAAAATGATGTGAAAACAAATAAAAATCAATGATTTTTATTAATTTGTCGACCTGTGACAAGGTCAAACAAAGTCGGCAAATTTTGTGTGATTTTTGTGAAAATCAAGACAAAAGATGCCTCATGTGTTATTTTAAACTTGCAGTCTAAAATAAAGTGTGACAGACAGTTAGTTTTGCACAGAATCTAAGATAAAAGTGTCAAGTTTTATCAAAAAGCAGACATGTCTGTCTGAATTCTGTGTAACTGTTCTGCCATCAACATTTGATTTTCTGCGAAAATCAAATTAAAAGGAGCTGTGAGTACAATATTTCAAATTGTTCCTGTTTAAAACAGGAACGTTCAAACATGTACAAATTACAGGAAGACTGCGTCTTCTAATGTAACCAGCAGATGGGGTGTGCAACGCTGGATGAGTTTATCACAGCGACTGCAATTTCTCTATCTGACCGCTATAAAGGCGCTGTTGTCGCCTGTGAGCGCAGCCCTGAGCTGCAAACATTCACAGACGTCTAACAACGGATCAAAACATCAATCAGACAGACCCAGAGCCCTGACGTGACAAAACTCTAGAACCCCAGTCTCACAAAAATGAAATTATGTGAGTAAAATCGGTTGGACTGTGAAACATTTTAAACTGCGTTTAAAAGAAAAAAGGTCGGTCCTTCAAAGTAGTTGCAGCCGCCGGTGTCACGTGACCTGGTCACATGGCGGTCCATAGTTTCTGAACAACGTACTCATACATCCACTCAAATCTCAAAAACACCGCGATGAAGCAGTCTTCAATGACAGTAATGGACAAAAAAGCATGAAAACTTGTCTGGGACAGTCAGCTGAAGTGAAAGTAGATGAGCAAGCGTCAACACTTACAGCGTAAGCGACCAAACACAGCGAAGACAGAACAGTAGTTCAAAAACCCAAGTGTTCATGGGAAATGGAGTCTTCTTAACCGTACGCCACTCACGTGCGACGTGCCGTTCGAGCGGTACGTTCACGGACCTGCGGTCTTTTGAACTTTAGCGAGGAACAGACTTTTAACGTTCTAAAACACCTATAAATATTGCAAAACACTGCGGTTAAGCCAGTCTTCGACGATATCACGTGCATAGAAACAAACAACACAGAGAAACTGTCAGAAATGTGTGCAAAAATGAATCTTGACAACCAGCAGTCTCACAGAACCAACTTCTTTGAACACAACACACAATGGACCAATCACAGCGCTTTAAGCAGCCATTTTGCTCCGGTAATGCCAACTTTTAGCTCGACCCGAAGTTCTGGACACTCTTTCACAAAATAAACGACTATTACACCACAGACAATTCTGCTAACGAGCTAAACACATCCAGGCTAGCTCCCACGCCTCCCAAAGAAGTCAGTACGTCTAACTGTGTAAACAACGGACTTTACGTCTATCGGAACCGGAACCCGGTCCAAAGCTGAGTTGGTTCAATAGAACCTCAGCAAACCAAACGTTGTAACAGATTAGGAACAATGGAGCAGCAAATGTGTGAAACAGACGTTCAACAGTAACCCGCACATGTAATAAAATGAAGCAGTGGTGACGCGGCGGTCACAAAATGGAAAATGCATGCAGCCTCGTGACACGTTATGAACGTCTCACAAACACAGACACAACATTTATCACTCATCAGCTTCAAACATACGTTGAGATGTGAAAGAAAAAATAATTCTACCGGGAAATTATCCAGACAATGCCACGATTAGCAACTCCCGGACACTCCACCAGCCAGAACCATCTAAACCCAAAACCAGGCTACAGAACTAAGCCAACACGTTATGAGCACGTAGACTACAAAAACAAAACAAATCAATAACCGTCTTAGGGACTCGTACGAGCCACCAAATTGTAGATAATATGCTAATTTGGCAGACCTGGGACCAGCAAATTGCAAAGGAATATAGGTGAATACGTCAGTTTGCTGAGTTACCTATATTTTTGATGCCAGGTCTGAGCAGGTCTTATCTGCACAAACCTTTCACCAATTCGCGAGTTCACCCTTTTTCCGGTATTAAATTGTTTTACTATGATTAGCCAGAAAATGTAATTTCACAAGAGACTTCAACTTATGTTTGTCTACCAGAAAATAGACCTTTTATTGAAACTATCACAAAATTACATTAAACATTTGTATCGATATTAGCTCTGATTGACTAAACTACTTGACAATAATTCAAATTAAAACAAACAGACAGTTAGGAACCTTTCTGTTGGCACATTACTTAGTTTCACTGTGTAAGAAAAAGGAAGAAGTAGGAGGAAGATTAAAGAGTGGAAAGCTAAGTTAACTAAAGTTAATTATTTTGAAATTTACAGGGTGGCACCTTCCTATACGGATCCGGCTGTACCTCCGACACGTGCAACATACAAACAAGCCTCTTTACCTGGTGACGATAGTCCCTTGGAGGTGAGGACAGAGAAGTTTGTGGACACTAACGGACTGTGTTGTCCAGCTCACGTCCAGCCGACTTAGTGCGTGTAGGGCTGTGCGATACGACGATATATATCGTGGGGACGATAGAAACGTGTCTATCGTGCTACTTTCCTTCTATCGTCTCTATCGTGATAAATAAGAATAAAAAAATAACTGTCGCAAAGAAGCTTCATATGGGGTTTTGCGAGATGACGGCGCTGCTTTATGTTTGACGCACGCGCGGGTTTGCGACACATGCTTTACGTTGTTAAACTCGAGAGCAACAGAGCCGCAGGCGCATGAAGCCGGTGTCTCAACAAGGAGAAAACAGCTGCACAGGCAGCCCAAGAAGAATAACTTTTACCAAAAAGAGGGGGAAGCTCACCTTGTTAGCTTCCATTATTTCGCTCCGCTGAAACTCGGAGACAAAATGGGTCCAGAGGACACGAACCCAGAGTCCAACCGAGTCCGAACTCGGGTCCAGTTAACCAATACAAAACAGACCAGAGACACAACAGAACCGCAATCAAACGCAACGTTTTCTCTTTTCTGTTTCTTGCTTTGTTTACTCAAACTTCAGAGCGGATTTCTTCTTCGTGAGTTTCATTAGCAGCTGTTGTTTTACCGCCACCTGCAGGAAAAATTTGGACCAAAGTAGAAAAGGAGTTGTTTGTTTGTTAGTTTATTCATTTTATAATATGAAATACAACAATTAACGTAAAATGAAAGGTAGCAGATGAAGAATAANAAGGTCAAGACAGAGGCCTATATCACTACAGTCCCCCTTTTTGGAAGTCATCGCCTGTCCTTGGGGATGAGTTCCAACACGAAAGGATACCACCGAATGTCTCTGACCTCTATGTAATCCAGCAAGTGGAAAAAAAGTCAAAAAAAAGTTCAAAATTATACTCCCATAATGTTTTTGGAAATTCCATACTGTTCGTAGGTAATCCCATTGCGGCAAGCTTTTAATCCTTTGGAAAACATAGTCTGTTAACCCATGGAAAACTGAGTCTGTGATCCCTTGGAAAACAAAGTCTTATAATCCACAACGGTAAATCCACAACGATGGGGGTTATTGATTTCATCAGCACGAATGGTTTTTAATCAGCATGTAGAGGGGATCCCTCGATTGACCCAGAGGAGGCGGCCCTTGGATGAAGGTTGAAGACCAACGCTGGAGTTGCAGGTCCCCACATCGAAGGTTGCAGGCTGGATGGCTTCCAGTCGGTGCCACCCTGGTTCAATGTGTCATGCAATTATGTGGTTTTAGGTGGGCTTATGATTGGGATTCTACATTAAGCCTTACCTATAGTGCCACCCTGGTTCAATGTGTCATGCAATTATGTGGTTTTAGGTGGGCTTATGATTGGGATTCTACATTAAGCCTTACCTATATGCACCTGGTATGTAAGCTATCATGGATTAGATCAGCTATAATTACCAATTAAGGGGTGGATCAATGCTGTAAAAATCAGATATAGGGATGTCTATCTATAGAGTTTTTGGAGGGCTTCTGTAACGAAGGCCTCTTTCAAACTATTCCTCCATTCATTACTTAGTTTAGGTTAAACTAAAATAAAAAAATGAAATCTAGTTTGGTCTAAATGTCTGTTGTCTTTTAGACGAACGACGCAAGATTTGGTATTCCCTATAAATTTTGAAGTCTATGGCGAGACTCATCAAAATGAAAGATCTAGAATAGAGACGATCGAATCGGTTCTACCTAAATGATTGGGAGATCAGTGTAGATTATAGTACCTTAAGTAGTATAAATCTACAATGACTCATCAAAGATTGAGATCTTTAACAAAATGAACAGCATGTTGGCATAGTTAAATCCATTTAAGTCTTCAACTAACATTAATCAAAACCTCTTTTGGCTGGGAGTGTTCAGAAAACAATAACAACTTCAATAACAACAAAAGTAGCAATTAAGCAACTAAAAACAACGTTTCACTACGTCAAACTCACTCTGGTCGTCAGATTCCAACGTGTCACACACAAGAAAAACAGTTCTTAGCTTTATAACCGATGTCAATTAAATCCTGCAGATTTAAACGGTTGTTAAGGTTAGTTTTTGTTGTGGGTTTTATGCTTAGCGTTTCTAAGTTCTAGTTGGAACGGTTTCTTTTCGCAGCTAGTATAGTTTAAACTGTTTAGTTTATTCACTATCCTGTGCTTGGACGACCTTATTTTCCCATGAAGTCTTTGAGTTTGCGAGATTGTTGTCGTTTGTGGGGTTATTGAAATATTTGTCCTTGACATGGGCATGACCTAACATCACCCCCCTGTGGTCATGAGGGACCACGCACACAGGTGTGGACGTCCGTCCATGGGCACGAGTTAGGATGCCTTTGTTTAGTTTAAGCTGTTTGCGCAGTTTATAGGGAGCCTTGTACAGGAACCTTATAGGTTTCGGCCAACGTATCTCTGTACGTTTACCTCTTTCTGCGTAATTCAGGTGTGTCACAACTGTCGGCGCAGTCGCAGGTGAGTCTGACTGGTCAGATTGCGACGTGTCCCTGTCGTTGTGGTGTGTGTCTTCCCACTCCATGACTGAAGAGGTGCTCTTTGAGTCTGTCAGAACTATGTCATTTCTGAGTAGTTCTAGATTCAAAAGCTCTTGAACCAAGGTCTCATCGAAAGCTTGGCTGATGATTGAATTACCTGTCCCATAGGACAGTACAGCGTCTGTGGTGTGGGATCCTTGGACCTCCACGCCTTTCTCTACCTGTGGTAGATAGTGTGAGTTTGCCCCCCTTTTGTTGGAGGAGGGGTCCTCAAAATCAGTAACAATGAAGTCCAAGTGACTGTCAGCGTGTGGTAGACTCACGTTCTGGACTCAGATGTCCTTGAACCAAGATTTCACTGAAAGCTTG
>JBBPBX010000102.1:87763-106670 GCA_038048925.1 Garcialebias charrua | reverse complement strand
ATAGATAGATAGATAGATAGATAGATAGATAGATAGATAGATAGATAGATAGATAGATAGATAGATAGATAGATAGATAGATAGATAGATAGATATATATTAGGCATGTAACGGTTGTAATGGGTTTACCGAACCGTTCCGGTACACCACGTTCGGTTCGGTCCACCTGCGTACCGTTTCGGTTATTTTTTCACTCATTAAACGTTCTTAACAGGGGAATATATGCACCGCGGAACAAAATTTCCTGGGCGCGTTTCAGCACGGACCTATTTTCGCGTGGCACGCGCAGCATTTAGCCGTTAGCATCTCGTGCGGTCTCCTGTTTTTGAACGTTATAACTTTCTTTTTAAAAGACGAGCGCACGCGCAGCTTGTGTGGACTTTGTTTCATGAAGACTCTGCAGCAGCTGAGTGCGTGATGCAGCTCTCTGCAGCAGCAACACATCACGTGAACGCGCTGGAAACTGTGTCATCCGAACGTGAATGAAGAGCTGCATTAAAACTACTTAATCCGAACGTGAACAGCAGCTGTATTAAAACTACTACTTCATCAGGTAATCACAGCGGTCCAGAGCAATAACACAAGCTGTACGTTTTTAAATCTCTGAATCTGTCTGAACGTTGTTATATGCGCAGGTTTTAAAGTTACTGAGCGTTGCTATGAGACATTCATCACGTCAACACTTCAAAAAGTTCAGCTCTTTATGAAAAAACTAACTGATGTTGTCAACAACAAGCCCTGGACCAGATTAAAGCCCTGCCTGCCATGATGATGGAGTGAGAGATTCAATTGTTCAAGAGGTATTGTTTTATTATTATCTAAATAATCTTTTTTTTTAAATCATAATCTTATTAACTTGTTTTTTTTATCTCTTTTGTTTTTTATTTCCAGTCTGTGACAGAGGTAAATCCACCTGCAGCTAAGTGATGACTGAACTGAACTCTGAACTGTTCCCACAGTCCCACCAAGAAGAAGTTGTGAGTACAGTAATGAGGACAAATACAGCCACACTGCTGCTACTGGACAAAAACTTGATTAGTTAGATTGTAAACAGTCTGTTGCTGCTTATTGTTCTGACTGTTATTGTATTTATTAAGATTTTTATTATTGTTAGTATAGTTTATTTATTGTAGAGTGCTGTTTATTTAAAATCAGAGTCAGAGAGTCTTTATTGTCATTTGCACCGCATGTGGTACATGTGATGAAAACGAGATTATGTACACGGGGTCCCAGTTACATCCAACAACAAATGCAAGAGAAAAACAGTAATAACATCTAGAATTAACTAAGAAAAACATCAACTAGTAATACACTAAGCCCTAATATAGTGGAAAAACATCATTATAAACAGCAGCACGAACATGAGTCTGTATGAGCAGATGGTCACAGATGAACACAGCAACAAGAAAACAGATCAGCATCAGCATGATGTGATATTTTGCAGTGTTTATTTTTATTTTATTTTTATTTATTCATGAGTCTAACAGCCTCAGGGTAGAAGCTGTTCCTCAGTCTAGTGGTTCTACATTTGATGCTCCTCAACCTCCGTCCTGAGGGGAGTGGGGCAAAGAGTGAGTGTGCTGGGTGAGTGAGGTCTTTCATGATGCAGGTGGCTCTTTTCCTGCATCTGGAGGTGTAAATGTCTGTGATGGTGGGGAGACTGACTCCGACAGACCTCTGTGCAGCCTTCACCACTCTCTGTAGAGCTTTCCTCTCTGCAACTGTGCAGCCTCCATGCCACACGTTGATGCTGGAGCACAGGACGCTTTCCACTGCACACCTGTAGAAGGAGGTGAGAACTGGGCTGCTCAGACCAGCTCGTCTCAGCCGTCTGAGGAAGTAGAGTCTTTGATGACCTTTCTTGATCAGGCTGGTGGTGTTGTTGGTCATCCAAATGGGTCACTTTTATTTATTACTACAATACAATACAAACATATTTTTGGCACATTTTCAAAATAAACATTTTGTAAGTCTTTATTTTGTAAAAAAAAAAAAAAAATTTGTACCGAAAAAACCCGAAAATAAACCGAACCGAGCTCTCCTTGTAGTTGAACCGAACCGAAATGTGATTTTAGCGTACCGTTACACCCCTACTTAGTGTATTACTAGTTGATGCTTTCTTAGTTAGTTCTAGATGTTATTACTGTTTTTCTCTTTCATTTGTTGTTGGATGTAACTGGGACCTCGTGTACATAATCTCGTTTTCATCTCATGTACCACATGCGGTGCAAATGACAATAAAGACTCTCTGACTCTGACTCTCTCTGAAGATCTCTCCCAGACCCCGGTACCTGTGCTCCCAGAAACTGACTTTTCCATCCCTGCTCTGTTTGACTTGTGCCACAGAGCAACGGACGCACTGCACATCCCATGGCCCGAACCTCTGCCTTGCCAACAGGTCACGAGGCTGGCAGGAAACAATTTTTACTCGAAGCAGCAGGCCGCCACGAGGGAAAGAATGCCCGTGTTCCCGGACTTCCTCACAGAACTAACTCGCACCTGGACTCAACCAAGAGCCCCTATGCTCCTTCCCCTCTCACAGTTCCTCGACGTAGATGGGATGGATGAGGTGGGAATAGCTAACGTGCCTCAGATTGAGGACACACTAGCGTCTCACCTGGCTCCTAAGTCATCAGGAACAAAACCAACTCTTCCCAGCAAGGCTTGTCGAGCTTCAGCGTCTCTACTCGAGAAGTGCTACAGGGCTCAGGGACTCGCGGCACGCGCCATGAACGCGTCCGCGTTAATGCAGGCTTACCTGGCAGAAAAACTGCAACAGCTCCAAATAACAACGGACAAGCAGGCGGCCGCCGACTTGCTGGACGAAGCCCGCAGAGCAACAGACTTTGTGCTCCGTATGATGGGGACAGCTGCTGTTGCACAGGGCAGGGGAATGGCGGAAGTGGTCATCGCGATCCGCCACCTCTGGATGACTTTAACGGATCTCCCGGAGGGACAAAAGGTGCCTTTTCTCCACCACTCGATAGAGCGACGGGATTGTTTGGTAAAGCTTTGGAGTGAATTCAGACCAAGCTGGACCAAAGACGCAGACAGGCGGAAGCTCTCCGGGTGGGCATTCCCCGGAGAAGCTTCGCCCCCCCCAAGGGAGTCTGCTGGAAGCAGACCTGCGCAGTCTCGGCACCACTCTGCAACGCGTGCCCCACCGCAGAAGCGGCCAGCATACGAGGAAGAGCCCCGGCAGAGACCCCCGCCGGGCCAGCCTTGCGCCGAGCACGCATGGAGCAAAAACAGGTTTGTTCCCCGCCAGGCGACCAAACACAGGGCCTCCTCGGCGAATCGGGACAACAGACAAAAACGTGCCTGATGAACCAGGTCCACGTTTCCACGTTACACGATCACCCGCCCACGTGGTACTGGGAATGATCCCTTCATGTCCAGACTTTGCTTGTAACACAGTACAAAAAGCTGGTATATTTATAGCATGCACAAATCATGCTTTCTCTGCTGTGAGTGACATAGAATCATGTACGTCATTGCACATAAGCACGAATAAAGCTCATGAAACAGCTCCTCTCTGTTTTATTGACTCTAAAAAAAAAACAACAACACACAAATATCTTTAACAAAACAGGTCCCTCTGGCCTGCAAGCCGTCATAAAGGGAGGGGGCCTTTTCCCCCCGTCCCTCATGGCCCACGGGGTCTTAGCCTAATCAATCAACCCCAGCATAGTGCCTCTGATTCATCTGCAGTAAGCAGATACAGAGGCATGTGCAAACACCCCCCACACCTCTCATGGAGACAGGTGAGGAGGGTCACGTGCTCAAGCCCTCGCTCCATTGTGAACAATGGGGCAGCCAATACACTAACCAGATGAACACGTGACATGTCCGCACCTCAGGGAGGTAAGCTGACAAAGTCTGACAATGGGGGGGCTACATCAGATGCCCTCAGGCAGCCACAAACTTCGTACCTTCACAGCAGTGACTGTGTTAAGCCTGCTGTGGATGAAAACAAGTCAGAGTTGAATCAGATCTCTCTTCCTGTTTTTCGAGGGGGACTGGGCTCTTTATCACCAAATAATCTGAAGTCTGCCAAACCAAAAGTAACACCCCCATGTTCTCACATTGCAGCCGCTCCTTTGTTATTAACGAGGGACACACAATGTCCAAGCAGTAGTCAGACAGCATGTGACCTCCCACTCTGTGCTGATCCAGATCTGCTTTCAAAAATAATTCTCCCAACAGGTGAAACACAGACCTCGGTTGGTTTACCTAGTACCAATGCTCCATTAAAGCCAAGGACCAGTAAACTGGACCACCCCAGAAAACGGATTGGAGTCAGGAGATCTGCTCGCTTACATAACTCGCAGTCTCACAGTCCCAGGACTCCAAACTTGGAGGAGGAAAATAGACTTTCTGCTCCAATCCTGTCTAATAAGGATGACAGGTTACATCTGCCCTCAATTACCCCTGAGCAGGGTAACTTGGGGGCACATTGGCAAGGAGGCCTTCTTCCCAACCTGGTTGACCCCCAGGGGTTGACAGCCTCTGTGTCACCAGAAGGGGCAGTACAGCCACTTAGACCAGGAACTGCCAAAAGTCTTAGCTTGTTGGCTAAAAAGAACAGGTTGGCGTCAGGCCTGCTGGAAAATGTGGTAATAACCATACAAAATGCCCATGCTAGATCAACACAATCTCTATACTGTACGCCCAAAAGTGGCGTATTTTTGAAGCCTCGTGCTCAGAAAGAAATATTATTTCTTATGCATGCGACTTGGCTCAGCTGTTGACTTTCCTTCAGGACTTACTGGAAAAAGGTTGTCCTTATTCAACGATTAAAGTTTTCCTATCAGCTATTTCAGCCTGTCACGAAGGCTGGGGACACAGGACACCCGGAGCATATCCAATCATAATAAGATTTATGAAGGGTGTCCTTTGGACTAAACCACCCAGCAGGACCCTGACCCCTGGTTGGGATCTTGGCCTGGTCCTGGGGGCTCTCTGTGACCCCCCCATTCGAGCCACTGAGCGAGGTTAAGATAGATTTATTATCTTATAAAACTGCTCTACTCCTGGCACTTTGCTCAGCGAAATGCGTGGGTGACCTCCATGCATTGTCTGTACATCTAATGTGTACCAGATTCGCCCCTGACGGGTCAAAGGTCACACTAAGGCCTAATCCCGCATACACTCCCAAGGTCTTGACTTTGAACCATAGGAGTCTAGACTTTGATCTCTCCTCCTTCTCACCTGCTCCTGTCCTTACTCAGGAACAAGAAAGGCTGAAGGCTCTCTGCCCCGTGAGGGCTTTACGCACTTACACGCAGAGAACAGCCGAATGGAGGAAAACAAACTAACTGTTCGTCTGCTTTGCAGTACCTGCTACCGGGAGGGCCCTATCAAAACAACGCCTCTCACATTGGGTGACTGAGGCCATTAAAAGGGCGTACAGTAGCAAAGGTCAACAGGTACCCTCTGGAGTGCATGCTCACTCCACTTGGGGCTTGGCCACTTCCTGGTCATTATTCAAGGGTGTACCAGTCGCAGACATCTGCGCTGCTGCGAATTGGAGCTCATTAAACACTTTTGCAAAGCATTAGTTTGGATGTTACTGCGGGTGACGTCACTCAGGCTGTCCTTTCTAACACACAGTAGAAAGTAGCTTTGAGATGCCTGCTGGTCAAGGGCAGACGTTCACTCTAGCATGCATTTTACTGAGCATTTCAAGGGCGTGAATGGATTACGTTCCCATAGCAAGTATGTTGCACCGAGAGACCAGACTGAAAGGGAACTGAAAGTTATGCACCATAACTCATGTTCCCTGAAGGAAGGGAACGAGGTGCAACATATCTGGCCCTTTTCAATGCTGAAAGCTCGGTGAAGTGCAACTTTGGAGAAAGATGGAGGGGCGCAAGCCGCTTAAGTACCCAGAGGGCGGGGCCTCTGGCGCGGCGGTGACGCCCCTAGCCGTAAAGGCGTGAGTATATTCCTTCAGGTAATCGTGCGGGGCGCAATTCCCATAGCAAGTATGTTGCACCTCGTTCCCTTCCTTCAGGGAACATGAGTTATGGTGCATAACTTTCAGTTTACTCCAGCTCTCCGGAGAATACGTGTTCTAAGAACACAAACCGGGCCTTCTCGTTGTGACGAGGTGAAGCCACAACGGAGGAAGAGGAGAAGAGGTAACCAAACACAAACTCGACTTGTACTCAGACAGATTTCATTCACTTCCTATTCGCTGGAGTCCAAGATGTGACCGGCTCACCTGAGAACATGTACAGTATATGAAAGCAGCTTTTTACCAAAGGTCTCTGAACTTTTTTTCCCTTCAGTCCAACTCTGACTGAGGCCCTTGCCGTTTGAAGCTGTACCTGTCAGTGGATTTGATATTCGAGACATTGTTGTCTTCTCTCCCTGTCTGTCTTTGTGTCAATCTCCTGTTTGCAGTGCCCCAAGGGAAGAACCATCCCCATGCTCCTGTGCCAACTGCTCAGTGGTCCAGCCTGTGTGCCGCTTCACTGTGTGAGCCTCAGGGCCCTGTCGCCACGCTGCCTGGACCCCCCACAACCCATGCACCCACCACTGCTGCCTGGGGGGTTTGCTGACAGGGGGTCTGGAGGGACCGGACTCAGACCTGTGACACTGGACTGAGCGGAGCAGAATGTCTGACTTTTGTCTCGGTGCATGTACTGTACGTGACAGACAGGGCGCTTCTAAATTCATATTAACGTCTGCATCGTTGTGAATCAGAACACTGCAAAGTCACACTGAAACTGGACGGAATGCACAGAACAGTGTGCAACAAATATTTAAAACTAAGGGTGCACAATATTATCGGCATGGTTTCGGTATCAGCCAATATTAACGTTAAATTTCAATATTGGACATCGGCCATTCCTTTAAAATAACTCACCAATATAAAAGGTGCTGTTTTCACCAGTAGCAGCAGCGCAATGCGATGACGTCACGTGCGCCATACCCAAATTCAAAATGTCGGCAGTGTTGAAGTTTTATTTTTCGTTGGTGAGGATGTTGGATTCCGAAGATTTATGGAATACGTTGAGCCTCACTACATCGGCCGCAGTCTGAGATATTTTTCCGACGTAACATTACCCGAGTTACAAACCATGATTTCCAACGTCATTGAGAAGCTAATAGCCAATAGCACGACTTGTTTGGTGAGTTTTACCACAGACATTTGGACATTGTGTCCGTATCGGCACTGGAATCGGTTATCAGACAAATATGTTTTAGCATATCGGATATCGGCCAAAAATCCAATATCGTGCACCCCTATTTAAAACCATCCAACAACCACACATCATGGATCTAATAATGCTCCTGGCTGGGCAGAAATAACTCCAAATATATCTAAGTCTCATTTTTATTAACTCCATCTGGTGCTCATAGTCTGAGAAAACTTGAAAGTAATAACTTCTTACAGAAGAAAAACTGTCCTGTAAGTGCATCATAAAATAATTAGCCCAGTGTCACAGCTACAATCTGACTATTCTCTCCGCTTGGTCTTTACATTGAGCAGTTTAAGCAGCTGAGCCAACCTGATGCTAACAGCAGCCAAAGATAAGTCTGATTTTGTAAGCAGCAACTTTTCATCCCATTTGTGTCTCGTCCTCCAACAAAATGCTCCTATAGATGGAAAATATCACTTTTTTTTTTACATCCAAATGATTTTAACTGCTCACAGATTGTTTTTGATATAGTTGATTTTGACCCAGCTTCTCAGAGATTTTATAAAAAGTGAATCTACAAATGATTTTAAAGTTGCTAACAAAGACATGCACAACTAGCCCTTTATTACCATCCAGCTCCATCATCACACATTTATCTAAAACTGCAGCTTCTCCATTTCTAGTTCCTGGTTTTATCACCTATATAACCAAACACTGTGGAAAGATATATAAACACAACATTGTTTATGCTGTCTTTACTTAAAGGATGCCAAACATCTTTCCATACTCTAAGAAAGTATGGGTTTTTAATCTTCTTTTTTATTGATTGTTTTTTACAAAATAATGACACAGAGATGTAATTTCAAATATATCTCATCCCAAACTTCAGATTTTTAGCTCTTTGTTAATGATCAGGAGGAGGAAAATCATATTTTATGAGACAAGAACAATAATCTCAGGCCATGCAAAGCAAGACTGTGCTCTTGTCGAGTTTAACATAACAGCTACTGTATATGAAATATATTTTAAAGGAAGTAAGAATATGACAATAAAGTGACAACTGTATAGAAGCCTATCACCCATTCCAACCAAGGACAGCCCCTTAATAATGTTAATTAGGAATTATTTTTTCATAAAAGTTATATTTTTGTTCTGGTGAAAGAGCATTAAATACTTCATGCACACAAATGTGTACTATATTTTTTTGCCTAACCCAATGAGAATTGATAACAGAATTGATAAGGAATTGAATCGATAAATGATATCGATAAAGGAATTGATATTGATAATTTCTTAACAATTCCCATCCCTAATAAAGTCTCACACATAAAACTCTGACGTGAGTTTATGACAACCCAACAGAACAACTTGGCTGCATATTTTGAGTATCCATCTGGGAAAGTGGAGGAATTTGACCCCTTGACATGGTCAAAATATGTTGCTGCTTTTATTGTCTGGCTGATAGTTTAATGTTCTTTTCCCAAAGTCCTGTAGCTTCTATTTTCTTTTTGGTTGAAGTGAAAGAATGAGGAGGCCTCTGTTTTCCTCCAGGACCAGAAAAAAACTGTGTGGTTTGTTGTGAGAGCAGGTCTGCAAGAAGTGCTTGAACAAGTCCTGCAGCATTGTGGGTTTATATTTATCACAGATTGCAGAAAGGTGACGGCTGATGGTAATGTGTCTGCTCATGTATCTATCTGTCATCAGAAAATCTCATGGACCTCTGCACAAATGTTAAAGACACTTGCAGAAAGCAATCATTAAATGTAAATCTACAACTGATTAGCTTTTCAGAAATGGCAATAACTCTGTCGATTTGACAGATTTTCATGGTAACATTGTGTGTCACTTTAGCTGAGACTGATTTCTAACACATATTTTCAGAGTTATAAGACTGTGTGAGAGCTTTTTTTTTTTCTTTTCGTTTTAGCTATTTTTCTCTGTCAGGAAAATATCTCATAAATGACTGAGCAGATTTTAATAAAATTTTCAGTCACTGAATGCATTTCTACACCAGATTAACTTTTTGAGTTGATTCAATTCTAAACAGTTGTCAGCTGAACCTGCAAAACAGAAAAAGACTACTGGTAAATTTAACCTGTTTTGTTGATATTAAGTTAAAAATGTTGATCTAGTTGTGACTGAGACACAATACATACTTAAAGTGCTGCTCATTGCGCAACACCTTTGCTTTAAACTTTAGAGCCAACTGCTGGAGTTAATACTGTTTGTCCGTTAGCAAAATATCACATGAAACACTGCATAGATTTCTGTGCAACTTTCAGACAATAATCACTGAATGTGCTAATAAAATTCAAGATGGCTGCCACAACTAATGAGCATTAGCCAACACCTAAATGTCCATAATTCTGTCATTTTAAAGATGTTGAGCTAGAATAGGATGTGGGAACAGCTGAGTCCTATACATCCATCCATCCATCCATCCATCCATCTTCTTCCGCTTATCCGGGGTCGGGTCGCGGGGGTAGCAGCCTAAGTAGGGAGGCCCAGACTTCCCTCTCCCCAGCCACTTGGAGCAGTTCCTCCGGGGGAATCCCAAGGCGTTCCCAGGCCAGCCGAGAAACATAGTCCCTCCAGCGCGTCCTGGGTCTTCCTCTGGGTCTCCTCCCGGTGGGACGTGCCCGGAACACCTCACCAGGGAGGCGTCCAGGAGGCATCCTAACCAGATGCCCGAGCCACCTCAACTGGCTCCTCTCGATGTGGAGAAGCAGCGGCTCTACTCCGAGTCCCTCCCGGATGACTGAGCTTCTCACCCTATCTCTAAGGGAGAGTCCAGCCACCCTGCGGAGAAAACTCATTTCAGCCGCTTGTATCCGAGATCTTGTTCTTTCGGTCATAACCCAAAGCTCATGACCATAGATGAGGGTGGGAACGTAGATCGATCGGTAAATTGAGAGCTTTGCCTTTTGACTCAGCTCTCTCTTCACCACGACAGACCGGTACAGCGCCCGCTTCACTGCGGACGCTGCACCTATCCGCCTATCGATCTCACGCTCCAGTTTTCCCTCATTCGTGAACAAGATCCCGAGATACTTAAACTCCTCCACTTGGGGCAGGACCTCCTCCCCGACCCGGAGAGGGCATGCTACCCTTTTCCGGCTCAAGACCATGGCCTCGGATTTGGAGGAACTGATCCTCATCCCGGCCGCATCACACTCGGCTGCAAACCGCTCCAGTGAAAGTTGTAAATCACGAACTGATGAAGCCAGTAGGACCACATCATCTGCAAAAAACAGAGAAGCGATTCTAAGGTCACCAAAACGGATCCTCTCAACACCTTGGCTGCGCCTAGAAATTCTGTCCATAAAAGTTATGAACAGAATCGGTGACAAAGGGCAACCTTGGCGGAGTCCAACTCTCACCGGAAACGAGCCTGACTTACTGCCGGCAATGCGGACCAAGCTCTGACACCGGTCGTACAGGGACCTAACAGCCCTTATCAAAGGGCCTGGTACCCCATACTCCCGGAGTACCCCCCACAGAACCCCCCGAGGGACGCGGTCGAATGCCTTCTCCAAGTCCACAAAACACATGTAAACTGGTTGGGCAAACTCCCACGCACCCTCCAGGACCCTGCTGAGGGTGTAGAGCTGGTCCAGTGTTCCACGACCAGGACGAAAACCACACTGCTCCTCCTGAATCCGAGGTTCGACTATCCGACGGACCCTCCTCTCCAGAACCCCTGAATAGACCTTACCAGGGAGGCTTAAGAGTGTGATCCCCCTATAGTTGGAACACACCCTACGGTCCCCCTTTTTAAATAGGGGAACCACCACCCCAGTCTGCCAATCCAAGGGAACTGCCCCCGATGTCCACGCGATATTGCAGAGTCGCGTAAGCCAACACAACCCTACAACATCCAGAGCCCTAAGGAACTCCGGGCGAATCTCATCCACCCCCGGAGCCTTGCCACCGCGGAGCTTTTTAACCACCTCGGCGACCTCAGCACCAGAGATCGGAGAACCCGACCCAAAGTCCCCAGGCTCTGCTTCCTCAGTGGAAGACGTGCCAGTAGGATTGAGGAGGTCTTCGAAGTATTCCGCCCACCGACTCACAACATCCCGAGTTGAGGTCAGCAGCACGCCACCTCCACCATAAATGGTGTTGGTCTCGTACCTCTTTCCCCCCCTGAGACGCCGGATGGTGGACCAGAATCGCCTCGAAGCCGTACGGAAGTCATTCTCCATGGCCTCTCCGAACTCCTCCCACGCCCGAGTTTTTGCCTCAGCAACCACCCGAGCCGCATGCCGCTTGGACTGCCGGTACCTATCAGCTGCTTCCGGGGTCCCACAAGCCAAAAAGGCCCAATAGGACTCCTTCTTCAGCCTGACAGCATCCCTCACTGCCGGTGTCCACCACCGGGTTCGAGGGTTGCCACCTCGACAGGCACCAACAACCTTGCGGCCACAGCTCCGATAAGCTGCCTCGACAATAGAGGCGCGGAACACGGCCCACTCGGACTCCATGTCCCCCGCCTCCCTCGGAACGTGTTCAAAGCTCTCCCGGAGGTGGGAGTTAAAGCTCCGTCTTACGGGAGACTCTGCCAGACGTTCCCAGCAGACCCTCACGATACGTTTGGGTCTGCCAGGTCTGACCGGCATCCTCCCCCACCATCGGAGCCAACTCACCACCAGGTAGTGGTCAGTAGACAGCTCCGCCCCTCTCCTCACCCGAGTGTCCAAGACATGCGGCCGCAGATCAGATGAGACGACAACAAAGTCGATCATCGAACTGCGACCTAGGGTGTCCTGGTGCCAAGAGCACATATGGACACCCTTATGCTTAAACATGGTGTTCGTTATGGACAATCCATGACGAGCACAGAAGTCCAATAACAGAACACCACTCTGGTTCAGATCAGGGGGGCCGTTCCTCCCAACCACACCCCTCCAGGTCTCACTGTCATTGCCCACGTGAGCGTTGAAGTCCCCCAGTAGAACAAGGGAGTCCCCAGGAGGCGCACTCTCCAATACCCCCTCCAAGGACTCCAAAAAGGGTGGGTAGTCTGAGCTGCCGTTTGGTGCATAGGCACAAACAACAGTCAGAGCCCGTCCCCCCACACGTAGGCGAAGGGAGGCTACCCTCTCGTTCACCGGGGTGAACCCCAACGTACAGGCACCAAGATGGGGGGCAACCAGTATGCCCACTCCTGCTCGGCGCCTCTCACCAGGGGCAACTCCAGAGTGGAAGAGTGTCCAACCCCTCTCAAGGAAACTGGTTCCAGAGCCAGAGCCATGCGTTGAGGTGAGTCCGACTATTTCTAGTCGGAACCTCTCAACCTCACACACTAGCTCAGGCTCCTTCCCCACCAGAGAGGTGACATTCCATGTCCCAATGGCCAGCTTCTGTAGCCGAGGATCAGACCGCCAGGGTCCCCGCCCTCGGCCGCCACCCATCTCACATTGCACCCGACCCCTTTGGCCCCTCCCACAGGTGGTGAGCCCATGGGAAGGGGGACCCACGTCTCCTCTTCGGGCTGTGCCCGGCCGGGCTCCATGGGTAAAAGCCCGGCCACCAGGCGCTCGCCAGCGTGCCCCACCTCCGGGCCTGGCTCCAGAGTGGGGCCCCGGTGACCCGCGTCCGGGCGAGGGAAAACTTAGTCCATTAATTGTACTCATCATAGGGGTTTTTGGGCTGCACTTTGTCTGATCCCTCACCTAGGACCTGTCTGCCTTGGGTGACCCTTCTAGGGGCATGAAGCCCCTGACAGCATAGCTCCTAGGATCATTGGGACACTCAAACCCCTCCACCACGGTAAGGTGGCAGCCCAGGGAGGGGAGTCCTATACATATACTTTGAAAATTAATATCTCACAATACTGCATGAGACTGCTGAATTTTTATTTTTAAGGTTTGACCAAAACGACCACAATACTAGATGATCTTAAACTCTGGGATAAAAGGTGAAAGGTCGTTAGGTTGTTCAGTTGTTTGTTTCGGGTCAAGCAGAAACCAACAGATGAAAACTTTGAACCAAACCGATACACACATCAGCAGAGAGCAAACAGGAGCATAAAGGACCAACATTAACTATGTACAGTCAAAGTTTACAGATATTTTTAAGTTCCAAACAGTGTAAGGAATTTAAAAGCATGCATTGCATCAAATGGGAATGTTGTGATCAAGATGAAACTAAAACAATCTGGTTCAAATTGATTTACAAGAGTGGGGAAAGAAACAGTTTGCTCACCAGCTGAAGACAACAGTGCACGCACATAACCAGAACCATGACTACAAACAGGTCAATACCACCCACAACCTGAGATTAGAAATAATGGATTCCTGTTGGAGCCCAACATCTGGACTCAAGTCATTTTTCACAGTTTCAAACAGCAAAGTGATGAACTCAGACAGCAAACCTTTAAAAAAAAAACTACAGTATTTGGCTTAAACAGTTCAGGTAAAAGTGTTTTTATTTAAGAATCCCAGCATGTTGTATGTGAGAGCGTCATGTGAGCTCATTCTGAGCATTGAAGAGCAGTATTGACATCATTGGAAAATTCTCATTGATTATTCTTCTTTTCTCTGAGCACCGGCTTGTTAAAAAAGAAGAAAAAAAAGAACCCCCTCTTAGAAACACGATCAATTAGTGAGATAGTGGCTGCCATTGATCACCCGACTGCCCCTCACAAGGCCCTACGATGGATCCCTCCACACACTCCTTATGACCAACTATTGATTTCTGCTTCTTAGCCAAATTTAAAAGCACACACTGAGGACCTACACACACACACACACATCAAAACCACACGGACTAATACCACTACTGACATCTGCTTGTCTCCATTGTAAAACCTGTGGTTGACTCATAAATATTGAGACCAGATTTGGTCCAGAACCAGCAGAGGTTTTTACAGGTCAGGGATCAGCATGGTAATAATGTTGCCATTAACAGAACTGCCCAGGTTTTTATTAAGAACACAAAGAAAACAACACTATGTTTTTTAAAATAATAAGAAAAATCTGGTTTAAATTTCTCATTTTGATAACCTTTTGATTGTTAGTTTTGTTTATTAACTTTATCTCAAACACTAAATCATTATTGCTTTCCAGTGAAGGCAGACATTTATGTTTTTGCTTATGTCTGTTAGCAACATATCTCATGACACATCTCTTGAATTTTTATAAAACTTTCTGGAAATAAATAATGAATACATGTCTACAAGTGATTGATCTTTGGAGTTAGCCCATTTTAAGATGGCTGCCACAGCAAGCTGAACTTAGAAAACACAAATATGGTATATTTCAGTCAATTTTTCAAAAGCAAAGCTCAGATTTGATGTGAGTGTGCCTGAGAGTCTTTCAAAACACATATTCTGAGCGTGGCATCCCATGATATTGCATGAGTTGGCACATAAAGTTAGTTTCAAGGTCTACAACATATTAAAACATTATAATTAAAGGTGGAGGATGCTATGCATTTCTTCAAGGTATGCAAGGCCTTTAATGTGAAGCAGTTCTGAATCAGATTCCAGCTGTAACATTTCTGTTTGTGCAGACCACAAAATGTTTAGGCAGAAACATCACAGCAAACAGGATCTACTTGGAAAATAAGATGATAGACGACAGCAGGAGGTTGCTCCGTTAAATTCACGTTGATGAGCTCGCAGGCATCAATTTGTCCCTCTCCGCTGATCAATCATGAAACCAATCAGTGAGCCCGTCACTCCATCAGTCAGAGACAAGTGGCCTTGTGCAAACAGAGAAGTCACATTGGAGCGCAGCGGTTCACCGGAGTTAAGATTATACAGATGTAAAACTATTAGACACAGCAGGCAGCGGGGCATTAGATAATGCTCTCTCATGAGCAACTTGACTCATCTCTTTGTGAGCGACCGCCTTTGCCCTCTTCATCCCTCCATCCCACCCTCCAAACCCCCCTCCCAATGGATCAGCTGTGATCTCCTCGCTTTCTCTTTTCTCTCAAATCAGGATTAGGGAGCAGGAGGGGGTGTAGCAGCAGAAAGCAAGAGGAGAAGGGGGGAGAGAGAGAAAACTGAAACAATATGGAAAGGAGATTAGAAAAGTGGGGGGTTTGGGCTGTTTGGGGAATTGCAAACTCCCTTGTGCTTGGGTAGGTGTCCTAATGACACCACCTAATTATGGCAAAATTAGACAAGCTGAAGGAAACGAAGAAGAGGAGCCTGAGAATTAGGAAATATGGGAGTTGAACTAGTAAGAAGTGGGTGGAAAAAGTACGAGGTGCAGATTTACAAGCAGGGGACGGAAAGACGTCAGGCCGCGAGTGTGAGAAGGAATAAAGAAGAAAAGGGGTGGAAAGCTGTGGCGACAGGAGCGAGTGGGCCCCCAGCTCGCTGCATGTTAATTGGAGAACAGGTGTTGGGGCTGGGAGCAGGAGGCTGATTATTGGAGCCACAGAAACACACACGGCTGCAAACACACACACACACACACACATGCGGACATGAATAATTTAAGCTCCAAGCAGTGACTGGGGGTGGGGGGGGAAAGGTCAGAGTAAGGGTCACACAGACTCACAGGCAATCGCTCAAACATCTATATACATACATAAATAAAGACGCAACACAAACACTAAAAACATACATCTTTTTTGTGTGTGTGTGTGTGTGTACACAAACAGCCACAAACATGCTGCAACATGCACGCTTATCGTGTTCTGCCAATCTATTTACTTTCCCATTTCTTGAGCAGAAACAAAACAGAAAGTGGCCAAGAATGAAAGGGCACAAGGGCTATACGCTGAAAATCCACGAGCTTATCAGAAATTAACTGCCTGCTAATTGGCTGCTCCCTCTGGAGAGGATTTATGATGGAGAAGCCCCCGTCAGGAAAAATGCCCAGTGTGATTAGAGACGACAGTATGTCAGGGATTTTATTTAACCCAAGAGCAACAAAAGAAGTCACAAAAATAGCTCCGTCCTCATCAGGAGCATGTCAAGATGCTCACAAATATGTGTTTTTTTATGTTATATAAAGTTGTGTGAGATTAATTCACCGTGGAAAATTGAAAAAGCAGCTGCTCTGGCGTATTCTGGGAAAATAAAAAATAAACAAAAAAAAACAACAGGCCCATTTTTTATCATATATACTTTTTTCCGTTATACCAAAAGTATCTTCAGCCGAGATCCTCTGAGACACACTGTCAACAGCCAGCCAGCTCGAACTGAGGAGGGGAAGGAAAAGGGTCCTTGACGTATATGAAGTGAGTGTTTCCTTGACAGACAATTGTGAGGAAGAAGAGAGGGGAACAGGAGGCGGGAGTGGGTGGGCGAGCGAGGAAGAAAGAGGTGATGAAGGTCTCTGACATCACAGAGAAACTATTCCACATAACGCTCCGGCTCGCTGGTGGACATTCATCACACCGGGTAATGCCGAGCAGACAGTGCAAGGCCTCCGTGGAAAGACGTGGACGTGAAGACTCTCTCACACGCTGATTACAGAGGTGGTCAGTCACTGTTAAGGCGAATAACTGGCTGTCAGGGTGAGCGTTCATCACATGTGATGAAAGATACGCATGCTTCTAGTCAAAGGGAACTCTTTGTTTATGTCAGGTTTCAGGTGCAATGAATGGATGAAAGGACAAACTGGTGGAACACTTGAAGACAGATTGACAAGGAAACAGAAAGTTGTGCAGGAAGAGATGCACGGTCTGTTCCGGCTCACGTTCATGAAGTGTAAAACGACATGAGGTGCAACGAGGTGCTTGTGTGTGAGGTTCTGGACAGCGTGGTTTCATTTTATTACCTGTCAATGATGACTGGATCAGAGGGCGTCTCGTTTCGATTGCCACAACTTTTCTTCTCGCAGCAGCGACTGATCGGGTGGAAACAGGGAAACAAAAGTGGGGAAAAGTCAGTGTAGGAGTGGGTGTGGAAGGAAAACAACATTAAACAGGGGTACAGCCAGCACTTGTCTGGCCCATCCACTGCCACAGGCTTAGACGACTCTGCCCACGGTCGGCCAAAATCCAGGAGCACACAAAGGAGGCATGAGAGGGGAGGGGAGGAGTGGACAAAAGAATAAAAAAAGAAGAAGAAAAGGTACAACAACACACCCTGCAAACAGTGAGAGACCATTCAAAAGTGAAAAGCCAGCCAGGCAATCTGTCACATTGATTCTGAAATCAAACTCAACCCCCAAGCAGCCTCACTGCACATGCACACACACACATATACACACACGCACTGTCCCGCAACATCCTACTATTCGTCACCAGTCCTGTCCGAGGAGCCTGCTGGCCGGCCACACCCCCCTCCAAAGTCCCCTTCACTGCATAACAAAGGTGCCCCCACCCCTAACCATCTGCCACCCCTACACCTCGCCTCAACCCTCTCGTGTCCCAGCTTGGCCCTGCCCTTCCCCCCTCCGCCCCCCTGTCAGACGGCCTCACTCCCCAGCTGTGACGCTTGCCCTCTGCCTCCTCGGCTCTGTTATTAGCCAGCTGTGAGTCACATTCGGGCATCTGCTGGCTACACAATGGGCAAGAACCCCGGCCCGTCTCAGTTCCTCTCTGCAGGCCCCAGGCCTCCATCCTTACCCCTGCTGCCTCCGAATCCTGCCCCACTTCCACACCACATTCATCAGACTCCCCCCTTCAACCTGCTTTTACTCAATTTGATCCTTCACCTACCAAAACCCTTCTGTCCTGCGGGTTCGGATGTTGTCAGTCCATACAATGGGCGTTATCAGCGGTTATCATCCCCATATATAGCGGCAAAACTGTCCAATCTACCTCCTAGCATATTTAAAATAACGTTATCAGCGTTATTATCGCTGTGAGTAGGCGGCGTGTTTCTGTAAACCCAGAAGTGTTGTGGGTTTTTTTTCAGCTTATGTAACCGTTTTCCTAAACCTAACCTTAAACCTGACCCAGAGGACCAACCCTAAACCTAACCCCATTACCCTTGTGCCTAAACCTAACCAAGACCCTAAACCTAACCCAAGACCCTTTACCCGGTACTCTAAACCTAACGCCAGAGGCTTTACTCTAAACCTAACCCCCTAACCCTTGTGCCTAAACCTAACCAAGACCCTAAACCTAACCCCATTACCCTTGTGCCTAAACCTAACCAAGACCCTAAACCTAACCCCCTTATCCTTGTGCCTAAACCTAACCAAGACACTAAACCTATAACCCAAGACCTTTTACTCTAAACCTAACCACGTAGCTAAAGACGGAGCCTGCTGTCATCGCTTGTAACGATGACAACGTACCTTTAAACCTCCTAGGAGGTACAGGAGGGGCAATCTGACCGCTACGTATGGGGATGATAATAACTGATAATGGCCATTTAATGGTTGATAACATCTGAAGCGGGTGTTATGTCTGCATGTAAACACTCAACCTATCTAACTTTTTTAAACAGCTCTTTAGCTCTGCGTGCTGAACCACACTTGTCATTCTATGTTCACACATGCGGTCGAGCAGCATTCATTTGGGTAGCAGCAGCATATTCGTTTCCTTAAACTGCTTATTGCTGTGAGCTGAGGCCTGGGTCCCAAATCCCAGGCCAGAAAGGAGAAGAGGGAGCGAACAGGAGTTACACTGATGATATGCTGCGTGGCAGCAGAAAGCCGCAGGGGGGTCACCACTGTAACAAGGATGATGACAGACAGGCCAGAGTTATAGTTCAACAACCAGGTACATTTTCCAAAAGGGCAGAGCCCCAAGAGTCCATCCAGAAAAAATGCACTTCAAGCTGACTAAGAAAAACAGAATGAAAGAGAGTAATGGATATTTGGATTTAGTCCCTGTAG
>JBBPBX010000102.1:45816-56168 GCA_038048925.1 Garcialebias charrua | reverse complement strand
ACGTCACCTATTGATCGCAGTATATTGCGCTCATTTTTTTGTTTACGCGTTTAGAGAAGGACGCAGATCCCTGCGGACTGTCGGTATGTGCAATGAAAGCTGCACCGCCTTCAGCCTCATTTCTCAATAAAAACCATCACTTTCGCAAGCCTTTGGATTCATAACACTCAATCCGAGCCCCAAAAAACTGAGATCATGTAACTGGTGGATAAAAACTGTGCCATAAGATTTAAAGGTTCATACAATACTGCAGAATGATGCTTCCCTAAATGAGACATTTGTGGTTTCTGCAATTTGGATGCACATGTTGGAAACTTTCCCTCTTCACTGCAGACTGTTTGACTTGAAATAGCAGAGAAGTGCATGTGTTTCATTCTGATGCCATCTTTGTGTTACACGTTTTTCTTGATAACTTGACTTCCAATACAAAGATTTTAGACAGCAGTTGTTGTGATACATTTCCCTCTCATTATGCTGCAGCCTGCTGTCAAGAAGCAGTCAGTAATTTAACAAATTATTTTTTTTAAATAATTTTACTATTAAAAATCAAGCATTAGTTAAAAACTGACATTTAATCTCAAATCACTCGTTTTCTTCATGACAGCCATGTGTATAAAAGTCCCAGCTGTAAATTTACTGCAAATCAGCAACGTCTCAAAAAGTTCACAACTTTTGAGCACTTTGATGCTTGAACTTGTCAGATGACCTGCCTGAGAATTATTGGATTTGATGCCTGGATGATTGAGCATGAACTTTGTTGTCTTTCAGAAAAGTTTCAAAATTCTGTTGATAAAGAGAGATTTTAGTCTCAATAAAAATGTTTTATCCAAGATTTATTTTACATTTCTGTCAAAAAAAAAAAAGTCACACCATTTTTTTCCCTCCAGCAGACAATTTTCAAGCAAGTTTCAAAGTTGACATAAATGCATTTTCATAAAAGTTTTGTTAGATAATTGCATTTTATTCTCAGGAAGCAAATTTATTTTAAGTTAAAACTAGTTTGGAAAATAGTGCTTAAATTCAACATAAAAGTCTTTAGCACATCTATTGAAGATATTGTTAAAGAAACTCTAACTTTATAATCAGGAAAACTATGTAGGTCCTGTTTGTTGCTAAATTAATCCAGAAATGAATTTGCCTTCTTCTGTTCCTTTGAAAACTTGTACCTTACCACCATCTACTGGTCTAATTATGAAAATATTTTGAAACCCTCAATGGTCTCTTACTTACTTACTGTTCACCCAGAGAAAAAACTAGATTTGTAAAGAATTCATTTAATGACAACAAAAATCCAAACAATCTAAAGAATTACAATTTAATTAAGAACAAGCTCACATGCAACCAAAATAACTTAAGAAACCAAAACTTCATAATAAAACAAATAATATCCTACATTTTAAGATAAATAATAAATTATGTACCAATAGAATACAGCTGCAGGTAAAAAAAAAAATCCTTAATTCAAAACAAGTTTAAAACAGCAAAGATGTACTCAGTCTCTAAATACACACACAAGTAAAGTGCCATTCACTGACTTACATTTGGTGGGAGTTTATTCAGTTCTCTGACTTGGAGTACCATAGTTACAGCAGATGACCAGTGAAGAAGCTGTCAGCACCCTGAGTGGCCACCAGTCAGCCTCTGTCTCCTTTGTTAAGACTGGTGAAGGTGGTGCCGCTGGCTACGATGAAGCCACCAACATGATCAGCTCCCCGTTATGCAGATCATTGCCACCTGCATCGTTCTGGATCTTGCAGTAGAACTCAAATTCACACAAGCCTGGATGTTTAGCGGTGAAGTCGCCGGTCTTGAAGTTGTGGATGTTCTGGCTGTTGCATTACCAAAGTGCATGGGGGTACCAGCTTTGGGTACATTTTTGCCTAGATGACCAAAGACAGCAAAATCTCCAATGAGACCTCGGGGGTCTGGGAGAGCCATGGTCAAGGTCAGGGGTCATGGAGTCCTGTGTACAAAAAGACAAACTCCACCAGCGACGCCTGTGCCCAAAAAGGAAGAAGCGGGTAAAGATAATGGATGGATATGTCCATGTCCAGCCATCACTATTTGAGAGACTGGGTACAACCTGGACAGGTCTCCAGTGAGCAGGAACACATGAAAACAAACAAGACAAACAGCCATTCACTCTCGGGACAATTTAGAGTTACCTGTCAGTCTAACATGTATGTTTTTGGTCTGTGGGAGGAAACCAGAGTACTGTACCAGGAGAAAACCCACACATGCACCGAGAGAATGTGCAAACTCCACCCAGAAAGGCCCCTGGCAGGGATTTGAACCAGGGTCTCCTGCTCACTGAGAGGTGGCAGCTCTACCAACTGCACCACCGTGCTGTCCTGACAGAGTTAACCCCCCAAATTTATTCTGTGCATTTTCATTATTGTTTTTTAATATCCATGTCATCTGCACTGTTTACATTTTCTGTCACCTTGTTTTCAAGCTATATGTCCCTCTTAGTGCTGACTCAGCTGAAATCTTGGTTTGATTTCAACAAAAAAAATGTATCTCAAGGGAACAGAAATATTTGTTAAACCAAAATATAGAACCATGTTTGAAGGGTCGGTCAACCTCAATCCAGGGAATTGGATTGTGGAACGGTTTGAATGAAGTAAAACATGCAAAATCAATGTTTACATTTAATAAAATGAACTGAATTATTGCAAAAATATATATGAAATACTGTTACGTATGTTGTATTGTAGTTGGATAATTATAGTGAATTGTTCTTTTTTTGTTCTGTTACTTGTAGGGTTGGGCATCGAGAATCGAGAATCGTTCGGAACCGGGACTAACTGTCCAGTTTTCCCGGAATCGTTCAAAATATGTATGTTCGATTCCTATTTTTGATGCCTACCACTGACCGGAAGTAGCCGCCCGCCCAAAAACTAATGAAGAAGAATCCACCGGAAGTGTTTCTAAACATGGAAAGTGAGCAACTACTGTCGAAAGCATGGCTTAACTTTAATAAAATGACCAGTCAGCCCAGTGCAGCACTTGCAATAATTTCATTTTTTTACCCCGCCTACAAAAAGAATCGGAATCGGGAATCGAAAGGAACCGGAATCGAAACAAAGAATCAGAATCGGAACCGGAATCGATCAAATTCAAACGATGCCCAACCCTAGTTACTTGCAGATGATTGTTGTTTGATTTGATTGTTTGAAAAAGGGGACAGATATAATAAGATTTTTTTTTTCTTTCTGCTACCCTTCATTTTATTTATAAGTTGTACACACCTAATTTGTGGGATTGTTTTGTGTTGTATTTTAAAATGAATAAATTTGAATTAAAAAACTAATTTTCTAACTTGGAACTTTTCTATTTTGAATCCAGATGCATGACCTTTCCCCCCCCCCCCAAGTGTTTTTAGTCAAAAGCATTTCTCTTAAAGGTGCACTCTGCAGTTTTTGTAGAACGCAGCACTTAGGAAAATTTTCATCTGGGAAAGCATTCTGGTCCCTCCCCACTCAGAGCCATATATGGCTCATCTCGCTCTGCTCTCCGTGAAATTCAGCTCTGCTTCCGAATGCTCCGCCTCCACTACATTTCCTCTCAGCAGCTGCGAAGTTCTGTGATTATATGTTAATAAAACATTCTAAAATATAAAATAAAAACATGGAGCGCTGGTCCAGCACACTAGCCTGGCCCTCGCCTTCCTGCACAGCTCCGCTCAATTCTCATTTCCCTTCACTGCACAGTCTGGGACTTCTCCCATTCACAACGATTTCTCCGGTAGAATTTTGGTCGGACCAATCAGAGAACAGAAGGGACGGAGTTTTGGACCCTAACCCACGCCCCCACCTGTCCCAGCGCACAGAGCCCTATAAAGGGCTCTGCCAGCGCGCACCAGCGCGCAGCCAGCGAGCAGCGGCATGTTCTCATTCAAAGCGATGCAGGACTGTTTTATATGTGATATAAATGTATTAATTTCCCCTTCTTAATCCCTTATCTGGAGTTTTCTTTTGTTTTTTTTGGCCAAAAGTCAAGTGATCGCTCGCTCCCTCCTCCTTCTCTCCCTCCGCTGAAATGAACAAGGAAATGGCTGAGGTTGTCACGAGAATTAAACTCGGGTTTTACGTTGCTGCCCGAGTCCCATCAGATTTTCTGGTCTTCTGGTGAGCTGGACCAGCGATCCATGGTTTTATTTTATTTTATTTAAACGTTTTATAACATATAAACACAGGATTTCCAGCGCGGCAGCCAGCAGCGAGAGAAAAGCTGCAGGAGGCGGAGCAGTTGTCAAGTTCACCAGAGCACGGGGGGTGGCTCTGAGGGGAGGGAGCAGAATGCTTTCCCTGTTCAAAATATCCAATGGTTTTGTTCCTCAGCAGAGGCCAACGCCTCCAGCAAGAATCGTTTTAAAATGGAGAAAGTCCAGACCCTTGTCTGAAGCGAAGTGAAGGACAGGGTCTGGTTTTAACCAGGCTACCAGCACACCAGAACACCATGAAATCTGCAGAGCCGCGCGCAGCCACGTCGAACCCGAGTTTAGTTCACTCATGACAAATTCATTCATTTCCTCAATGTTTCTGTCATGACTCAGCGGAGGAGGAAGCGATCACTTGACTTTTGGCAAAAAAACAAAAGAAAAGTCCAGATCAGGGATGAAGAAGGGGAATTTAACACATTTGTGTCACATACAAAAAGTTTTGCATCGCTTTGCAATTATTTCAACGAGAACCGCGGCCGCGGGGGCTGCAGGCGAGGGGTGGGGGGGCGTGAGAAGTGAGAAGCTCTGTTTTTATTGGCTGGTTAAAAACTCGGTTTTTATTGGCTGGTTAACGGCGGGTCACTGTGGCTTTTTAGAAATGCTTATTTACCACCTGGAGAAGCAAGGGGACTATACTGTAGTTTTTTTCAGAGATTACTTTGTCTAACATCAGTCTGTCAGGAGATAGTGACAGAGTGAAGAAATGTGTTAAAATATATTTTTAGACAACTTACAGACTGCACTACAGAACTGCAGACTGCAGCTTTAACAGAACATCTTGTCAGGGGATTTTTGGTCAAGGTTTATGGATGATAAAGCTCTCTCTCAGAGAGAGCTGAATGAGAGGCTGATTTGATCCTGCATGTGCTATGTGGTCGAGGTCATCAGTGTCTGCCTGAGCCAAGAACTGATAAGGATGTAAAAAAACAATTCTCACACACTGTCCGGGGCTTGTGACTGGGCTCCATGTACGTAGAACTTCTACAAATCATTGTAACCTGTTGTGAAAGTCTTTACCAGTAAAACCAGTTAAAAATCTTCTCGTGTCTTCGAGTGTGCAGGCTTCTTTGAGTAAGTAAAATGAAGAGAGGATATTTCTTAATCTAACGCCTCTTTTAAACATTTTGTTACCATATTTTCCGGCGTATAAGTCACACCTTTTTGCCTAATTTGCATGCCCTGCGACTTATAGGGCGAAGCGACATATTTATGGATTTTTCCCCAAAATTTTAGACAAATTTTTTACTGAGATATGACCGTTTTTCATTTTGGCAAAAAAATGGTGCAGTACCACTTTCGGCCGCTAGGGGCACAGGCAGTACCAGTTTCGGCCGCTAGGGTCCACCCGACCGTTCCCAGCTCATATGTCCGAAGGAAGCCTCCTCTGGTCGGACTCACTCTGTCGCAACCCGTCCTCCTGCTCTCTGGAGCTCTGACACTTCCAAAGAGTCCACCGACCGTTCCCAGCTCATGTGTCCGATAGCAGCCTCCTCTGATTGGACTCACTCTGTCGCAGCACGGCCTCCTGCTCTCTGGAAGTATGAACTACTGTTAGCTCAGTGTTTTACTGTTAGCAATTCAAAATAGCTCAAGAACCACCGGACAGATTTTTTGATGAAACTTACAGAAAGTAAGGATGGACATTTACAACCTATTAGCTGTAGGAGATGTTTGAGCTAAAATTCAATTTATTTATAATTTATTTTTGCAGCGCTGCGACCGTTTGGAAGACGTCAAAGCAAAACAATTTAAATCCAGCTGATTTAAACATTACGTAAATTTTTAAAGGAAAAGTTAAGCTCAGAAACACTTTTACTATAATGTCAGCTAACAAATGTATATTTTTAGGGGTTTATCTTGCTAAATTTTAAAGAGATGCAGGTCTGTTCGCTGCACTGCATTGCTGCGCGTGCTCGTTTTGTTGAGACGCCGTAGCAAAACAAATTTTAAATCCAGCTCATTTCACAATTACGTTAATTTATTAAGGAAAAGTTCAGCTAAGACACATCTTTTCTAGAATTTTCCGCAAACAAATAATTGTTTTTAAGTGTTAATCTTGTTAAAGTCCTACCATGCACGCTCCTGTGGCCGCCATTTGGCTGTCAATCCATTTTGAGCAAAACACCGGGGCACACATTTCCGGGTTGTCAGCGGTGACGCGTAACGTCAGCGGTGGGTGACGCGTTTCTTCAGCGGTGACGTAGGTGCGACTTATAGGGCAAAGCGACATATTTATGGATTTTTCCAATTTATTGGACATACCTGTAATTGGACAATGCGACTTATAGGGCGGTGCGACTTATAGGGTGGAAAATACAGTACTAAAGAAACTGGCCCAGATTACATGATTTACCGTAACCTTCTTTGTTATCTACCTGGATGACTGAGCCTTCCAACTTTTTTTTTTTTACTTGTGCACGTTGGGAAATGGGAATAGGCCGACTTTTCTGATGAACACATGACAGGAACAAAAACGAGCTACGGCTCAAACCCTGGGAACAAAACTGACAGAAACATTTTTAAATACAGACGCCTGTTGTTGGGTTAATGGAGCGTCTGTAACATTTGGGAGCTGTTTGGATCAGATGAAGCATGTTGTCCAGTCAGCTGCGTGAAGCTGCTTCAGGAGCTTCAGGATGTCTGCAGGCGTTGCTGTGTCTCTCACGCTCGATGCTCCTGTGTGCAGAGAGGGCAGATTTACCTTCATTTGAACTCTGTTTCAAATGCTTGTTTTTTAAACTCATAGTCGGCGGGAGTAAGTGTATACCACTGGTCTTAGTTCCGTTCACACACTTTTTAATAAAACTATGACTCAAATGGGCTTCTGAAAACACACAAATTAACATGTTTAGTTTATGTCAGTTTTAAACTGTAAAATAAATTGGGGGACTGTACCAATTCAGGTCACACAGTTACAAAACTTTACACTTTTTTACATAAATACAGTGATCGTTTAAAAGTAAATTCAACTTGAATATATTAAACTGGGATCATCACACTTGTCCGTGTGTAAATCCACTTCTGCAACCTGCCATTGCACAAGGTTAGACCCACAAACAGAAAGCTCAAGTAAATCTTCATCTCTAGGGAATATGAATGTCACTGGGGGCAAATAACAACTTTAAACCTTTTAGGTCATCACAGCTAAACAAACAAAAAAATTAATTGAAATTAAAAATATAAATTCAACATGAAGAAATGCCAGACTAATAGACTACCGGTAGTTATCTGAGGCACAGAGCTTCTGCTGACCGACTGTGGGTCAACAGAGAGGTGGGGTGAGGATTTCACTGCTGTTGTGGTTGTTCTTATTTTCTCATTAAAGGAGAAATCAAATCAAATCTAAAAAAATCTATATAACAAGAATGTCATTTAGTAAACAACACACACGAACATACTTTGTATGCTTTTTTCAAGTCAGTAGCTTTTAAAGAAATAGTTTTTTAAGTTTTTCTTGCTAAATTCCGAAGTGAATTAATTTCTGGAGGTCAGGAAGGAAATGACGCATATTTGAAGGAAATGACGCATATTTGTCCTCCGCGCTACTTTCTAAATAACACTGAAGCTACAAACCCGTCATTTAAAATGGAAGCAGAAGACTTTTTTGAATCCGAAGAAAAGCAGGAACACTTGTGGGTAATGGATTTACAACCATATCAGGTTGAACCTGAACCGACAGCTGGATCTCAGAATTCTGACGAGCACAATGACAGAGTTTGCAACGTGGAATGGTAAGAATTGATTAGCTGACTTCCATTAAAATTTAACTACAGAAACGCCTAAAAAATATTTGTTAGCTGACTTTTTTTTAAAGAGTGTGTCTCAGTTTAATTTTTGTTAATAAATGATTACAAATCAGCTTATTTTAGCACGTAAATAACACAAAGCGCGCACCCGTAGACAGCATTTCCGCTGTTCAGCGCGAGCTGACTTTCATTAAAATTTAACTACAGAAACGCCTAAAAAAATATTTGTTAGCTGACTTTTTTTAAGAGTGTGTCTCAGTTTAATTTTTGTTAATAAATGATTACAAATCAGCTTATTTTAGCACGTAAATAACACCAAGCGCGCACCCGTAGACAGCATTTCCGCTGTTCAGCGCGAGCTGACTTTCATTAAAATTTAACTACAGAAACGCCTAAAAAATATTTGTTAGCTGACTTTTTTTAAGAGTGTGTCTCAGTTTAATTTTTGTTAATAAATGATTACAAATCAGCTTATTTTAGCACGTAAATAACACCAAGCGCTCACCCGTACATATCTCTGGAACTGCTCATTTTAGGAGGATCTAAGTATCAAATTTTTTTTTTTTTTTTTTTTACAAATCAGCAATGTAAAAAAGGTGTTGAGGTAATTATGACCAAATGTAACTTAATTGTCAGTTTGATGTGATGAAATGTTTTTTGTTTACAATATAAATGAAGCTACACAATACTGTATGAGGGACAACCGTGGCCCGACCTACGTCATACCTGGGAGCGAGAGCAGGCTGGGGGAGGGGTGTCAAAAACACCGGATGCGATTTTTTTCCACTTTGCAAATGCTAAATTTGAGTTAGGATGAAATTTTTGACTTGTGAAAATTTCTCAACAAGCTTATTCTATGCTTTTCATTAAATGGTAAATGGAGCTTATTTATATAGCGCTTGCCAGCCCCCTATGAGGGGCCCCAAAGCGCTTTACAATACCAACCATCCACCCATTCATGCACCCATTCATACACCGGTAGTGGCAGACTGCCATGCAAGGCACCATCCAGTCCTACCGGGAGCAACTCGGGGTTAAGTGTCTTGCCCAAGGACACAATGACACATGGTGTGGGGAACCGGGATTCGAACCGCCAACCTTCCGATTGGGGGACGACTGCCATTACCACTATGCCACGGCCGCCCCATTAGACTACTATTAGCTTAAAAACACTTTTCATTTCTCCTTTAAAGTTCCTCTTTTGCCCTGTTGGGTAAGGCCTCTGGATTGCACTGCTCCACACCCTGACAGATGATTTGCATATTAAGTCACAAAGTCTCGTCAACAAGATGACGCAAGCCTAAAATATTTTATGAATCTGGCATGCACTTGTCTGTTTGTAGCTTCTGACTCATGCATAAAAACCCATGTTTAGGCCTACAACTAAAGTTATCAGACTTGTAGTTGCAGCAGTTTCTCTTTCCTGTGCAGTTTATTATGTTTGAGAGAAAAAGTTTTATTGTCAGCTCTTGTAATGATCGTGCACTGTTCCCTTTCAGTGTGGTCTCTCGGTGCAACATACTTGCTATGGGAATTGCGCCCCCGCGTGATTACCTGAAGGAATACATTCACGCCTTTACAGCCGGGGCGTCACCCCACGTCAGAGGTACCACCCTTTAGGTACTTAAGCGACTGACTCCCCTCCAACTTTCTCTTTTTGCCCTTCACCTCGCAAAAACCTGAACTACCTCTCTTCGCGGAACTTTTCTGCTGCTCCATCGCTCGACCTGAGGTGAGCTCGCTCCCTGCACAGAGCGCACAGAGAATTTTTCCCTGCGTACTGCCAGCACATTTCTATAACCTCAAAGTTTTTTCCTCTCCTCTCTCCACAGGTTGCTTCGCTCGACGGCGTTATAACTACGCCACAACCGCCACCCCGGCTAACATCCTAGTTGGCTAGCCAGCGAAAGCGACACGACGGAGGAGACACTTGAACAAAGAAGAAAAAGGATTCTGGAAGGACTCGCTCGCCTTATCTCGGACATGCCTCCGGAGAAAGGAAAGCGAAAGACAAGACTTCCAAGGAAAACCAGCGGGACGGCAAGCCCAACCTCGCGCGCCTGTCCCAGTGGCTGTGGTTTTTCCCTCGCAGCAACGGACACCCACGGGGCTTGTATTTCATGCAAGACAAGCTCTGGACGCGCCCGACTCTTGCCCACACTGCAGCCAGATGTTGGATGCGGTACTGCGGCATCGGGTGGATCTCGTGGCTAAGGCCATGGAAAGCTCAGCTGGACCACAGGACCCAGACACCACGGAGCACCTCACTCCGACCCCGGAGCTCGAGAACATGGCTCTACACGACAGCTCGCGCGTCGAATGTGGCGACAGCCCTGACCCGCTCGCTCCCATGGTGGACCTAACAGTCAAGTTCGACACCA
>JBBPBX010000102.1:20877-39204 GCA_038048925.1 Garcialebias charrua | reverse complement strand
TGGGGATTGGAATAATCCCATTTTCAGCTTGACAAAACTGAGCAGTGATTGTTAAATTCAAAGATAAATTTTTAAAAAGGGTTTTCTGTGAAAGCATAATTAAGTGTACCAACTTTGCTAACAGTAATATTCCATCTAGCTCAGGGGTCTGCAACCTGTGGCTCTGGGGCCATATGTGGCTCTTGGTTCCTCTGCAGCAGCTTTGACCAAAAATAGCATAAAACTGAATTGTATTTAAATTATTAATTTAATTTAATTAACAATGGAAAAAGGCTAGTTTTATCAGATTTCCTGTCATTTTCAAATATGTGAAAAATGGTACAAATGTGGGCGGCCGTGGTGTAGTGGTAATGGCAGTCGTCCCCCAATCGGAAGGTTGGAGGTTCGAATCCCGGTTCCCCATACCATGTGTCGTTGTGTCCCTGGGCAAGACACTTAACCCCAAGTTGCTCCCGGTAGGACTGGAAAGGCGCCTTGCATGGCAGTCGCCGCTACCGGTGTATGAATGGGTGGATGGTTGGTATTGTAAAGCACTTTGGGGCTCCTCACACGGGGCTAGAAAGCGCTATATAAATAAGCTCCATTTACCATTTACAAATACATGGCGTAAAGCATGTGGACTGCATCATGCTAGTAGTTTGTTAAACACTTAAAGTCGACTTCCAGTCTCTCAGCGTGATCTTTCTCTCAAAACCACCAGAATGTTTTGGAATATCTTTAAGACAAGCTGCTGAAAAGGAAAAGGGTGAGTAACTTTAATAACACTAAGAACAAAACACAAAAAACAAAGTAAAAGTAACAAAGTTTTTTTTTCCCATATATATAAATGGATATCAAACAAACTGGCCTAATTTTATATTGTCTTTAACTTTATGCTTTACGTAGGATACATAATTCTTCAACGATTAAGAGAACTCAAATCGGCCTACAGAGTTCAGTGTTTTAATGTTTATAAAATTGTAGAGAAAAAAAAGATTTCTTTACACGAATCTGGTGTTTTATTTTGTATTAAATTTTAAAAATATCAATACATGTTAATAATAGCAGTAGTTACACATTTTTCGTATATCAACCCCACTGGCTGGAAAAGCCATCTCCAACAAACTTGTAGTGGTCCATGGGCCACCACTTGATAGTACACAGTTGTAGCAGGTTTTGCGAGTCCAGACACATCGTAATTAGTAAGCAAAGTGGCAAAAATGGCTCCTTTTATTGCAAAGGTTGCAGACTCCTGATCTAGCTGGTAATAGATGTATGTGTGCTTTGTGTCTCCGTTTTCATGCTGTTTGGGTTGCGTGTGGACTTAAGGGGCTCAACAGCTATGACCCCCATGATCCCCTCAGTTGTCTGTCCCTGAATATAGACGTCCTATTTCTACGTCCAGCTGTTCCGTTGCATGTGTATGTGCTGTCTGTTTATGTGATCCTCAGCCTATGTACTCATGTTTCCTCTAATTAAATTTCTACATAAAAGGTGGATATCAGTTTCTGTTTATTTGCACAAGTGGGCTAATTAAAACTAAATCACCCTCAATCTAACCGGGCTGAAGCAGAATCCACCCATCAGACAGCCAGACAACCCTGTCTGGATAGCTGCACCCCGACTGAAATACGTGCTTTTGCTATACAACGCTCATTCAATGTTAATGCAAGACGGAGATCATGAACATGTCATAAAACTGCAACTTCACCCAAGTGAAGAATCTCAAACAGAAACACCAAATATCTGGGTCACAAAGCCTCGTGGAGGTTTGAATTATTCATAATTATGTAAGAACCGCTTGTTCGTTTGGCTCTAACTAACTCATTCACAGATTCCCTCTCTGATTATTAATTTTATGTTAGAGATCAGAACCTTGTCTTCTCCAACTGATGTCCGTTCGTGTCAACTTTAATTTCAACATCATGAGTTGCACAACCTACTTCCACCATCATAGTTTACCAGTCACTTCTTGTTTAAAGTACTGTATACCTCTACTTGATCATATTTGAGAAAATAAGACCAGATTTTACACCTTTAAAAGTTTACTATAACCTTGTTTTTGCTTTTTCTTACTGTTCCAACTCAAATCAAAATGGATGCAACAGATATTGGGCTTTTGGTGTGGTAGTAGCTGAGAATCATTCCCAGCACATACAATTTTAGCATGAAAAACTGCAGAAAATGTGCTCGTTTTATTAGTTATATAACCCTGCATATATATATATATATTTCGTGAGTGTCTTAGGCAGCACAATAGTGCCATTGGTAGAGCTGCTGCCTCTCAGCTAGAAGATCACTGGATCAAATCCCGGCCAGGAGCCTTTCTGGGTGGAGTTTGCATTTTCTTTCGTGCATGTGTAGGTTTTCTCTGGGTACTCCAGTTTCCTCCCACAGACCAAAAACATGCATGTTAGGCTGATTGTTGACTCTAAATTGTCCCTAGGTGAGTGAGAGAGTGAATAGTTGTTTGTCTCATTTGTCTCTGTGTCCTTGTGATGTCCAGGGTGTACCCTGCCTCTTGCACAGTGATGGCTGGACATGGGCACCAGTGATCCCCATGATCCGAGATGGACGAAGCAGGTAAAGATAATGGATGAATAGATGTGTGTCCTGTGAGTGTTGAACATTATACCTATTAACTTTAGGCTCTTACGTAAGATAATAAAATTATTTATAGTCAATAACACGAGAGGTGAGGTACACCCTGGACCAAGACTTCACTTAAACATTGTTCAGCATCAACATCCATCCATCCATTTTCTTCCGCTTATCTAGGGTTGGGTCACGGGGGTAGTTTCCAGGCCAGCTGAGAAATGTAGTCCCTCCAGCGTGTCCTGGGTCTTCCTCCAGGTCTCCTTCCGGTGGAACGTGTTCGGAACACCTCACCAGGGAGGCGTCGAGAAGGCATCCTAACCAGATGCCTGAGCCACCTCAAATGGCTCCTCTCGACGTGGAAAAGCAGCGGCTCTACTCTGAGTCCCTCCCGGATGACCGATCTTCTCACTGTATCTCTAAGGGAGAGCCCAGACATCCTGCGGAAAAAAAATAATTTAAACCGCCTGTATCTGTGATCTTGTTCTTTCGGTAACAACCCAAAGCTCATGACCATAGATGAGGGTGGGAACGTAGATTGACCAGTAAATTGAGATCTTTGCCTTTTGACTCAGCTCTCTCTTCACCACAACTGCTTCACTGCAGATGCTGCACATATCCACCTATCAATCTCTCGCTCCATTTTCCCCTCATTTGTGAACAAGACCCTGAGATACTTAAACTCCTCAACCTGGGGCAGGACCTCCGACCCGGAGAAGAAACTCTCTACCCTTTTCCGGCTCAAGACTATGGCCTCGGATCTGGAGGAACTGATCCTCATCCTGGCCATGTCACAGTCGAATGCAAACCACCCCAGCGAAAGTTATAGATCACTACCTGCTGAAGCCAATAGGACCACATCATCTGCAAAAAGCAAAGATGCGATCCTAAGGCCAACAAAATGGATCCCCTCAACACCTTGACTGCGCCTTGAAAATCTGTCCATAAAAGTTATGAATAGAATCGGTGACAAAGGGCAACCGTGGCGGAGTCCAACTCTCATCGGGTACAAGTCGGACTTACTGCTGGCAATGCGTACTAAGCACTGACACCAATCATACAGGGACCTAACAGCCCATATCAAAGGGCCTGGTACCCCATACTCCCAAAGAAGCCCCCCACAGGGCTCCCCAAGGGACACGGTCGAACGCCTTCTCCAAGTCCATCAGAATCAACATCCACATCTTGCACAACAAATCTGAAACAAAAATTTGCCTGATGTGGGTTCTTGGGCATATGAAGATCTTTTTTAAGCTTATTGAAGGTGATATGAATTATGCCAATGTGAAGAGTGAAAATAGAAGCAAATATCAACAAAAATGGAAGTTATAGATGCAAAACGAAACACAAAAAAGAAAAGAATTGAGATGTTTCATTTTAGTAATACAACAGACAGTTGTGGCTCTTTTTATGATGAATATAAATAATTCCCCTCAAACTAAGGAAAGTCAAACAACTTCCTCTGAGTCTTCCCTCTTTTTGTATTCATCACCACAAGAAGTGCACTTTATGAAAAGGAACAACTCCTGAGGCTGCAACAGCAGTCGATTAAATGGATAAACTGGATATTTTACTAGCTTTCAGTGGGATAATTATACTTGTACAACCCTAGTCTAAAAAATAAAATAAAAAAGCTTATTTTGTTTTACATATCTTTCATCCCTAACTCATCCCAACTTTTCAAGACTGATCAATTCTTTATTGGTTGCTTTTGATGCTGCACATATTCAAAAAGTTAAAGCCTGCAATTTAAAGGCTGAATTCTGATTCTAAACAAGAATTTTATGAAGAAAATAAAACATGTCATGCCACCAAATAAAGAAGTTATAGGGTTAGTTTTTATGAGTGCACAATGTGCACAAATGCGCTTGCGAGCCAACTGTGAGGTCACAGAGAAAGTGAAAACATGGCTGGATGGATGTTAGGCACGTGTGGAGACTACAAGGTTTCTGTTTTTAAGCGAAAAGAACAATTCAAAATGTATGTAAAATGAACTTTTAACGTATAAAATCAGGAGCATATGTAAAGGGAGTGATAAAAATGTTGGATGCTAAAGGGAGAGATGTCCATGAAGGTAGAGGAGCAGCTGCCATCTAGCATCACTCAGCGCCCCTCCCCATCGGGGGCTTGCTTAATGTCCCACAAGGGCAAAGCTGCTGAGTGGAACCATGACTCTGTCAAACTAACAGTGCAACTGAGATGAATTCCCTTTACAGCAGATCAAGCTCATGACTTCATTATTAATTATGAGTTGTCTCACTGATGTACTCTGCAGAGAAAACAGAACCCTGACTGGAAGCAATTAAACATCAGGAAGTATTTTTAGTGCTGAATGTGGAAGTCATTAAAGTGTACATTCAACTACCTCATAATTGGATTAGTTTTGTTCTCAACAGTTTCAGTTTTGTTGTGCTATGTTATAGGAGTTTTATGGCATTTGTTGTCACATATTTTTTTAAATAAAAGTGTTTATCACCTGTTACCAAATGGCAAAGGCGGGTGATAAAGTTTCCGCCTGTCTGGGTGTGACCATCTGTGTGCATGTCTGTTGCCAATATATATCTTATGAACTGCTGGGGGGATTTTAATAAATCTTTCAGGAAATGATCATTGGATGTATATCTACAACAAATAACTTTGGGACCTAACCCAATTTAAGATGGCCACATTAGCTAACTCACAATAAAAAACATTAAAGTGATGATAATTCAGTTTACTGTACAGATCAGTGTGGTTATAGCAGTGATGTGCTGGTGAAGATTCTCAGTCGTCCAGGACATGATAAAATCAAAAAAGGCGTTCAATACAAGATCAACTGGACTTTATTTGTTACAGAAGACGTTTCGACCTCTATCCAGAGGGCTTTATCAATTCAACCTTATCATTCAATTGATAAAGCCCTCTGGATAGAGGTCAAAACGTCTTCTGTAACAAATAAAGTCAGTAATGTGTTTTTGTGGATTTATTTTTACTCGTCCCTTCAAACTTCTTGGTTGTTAGCTTCACAGGATTAAAGGTTTTGTTGGACACATGAGTCCTTCGAGCTGTAGCAACGGTGAACTTTTCCACATGTGATGAGCAAATTAAAACACATAAACACAACAATAATTAAGCAGGAACATCCGTGAACAGACAAAAAAAAGAGGAAATGTTTAAAGACAAAACACACAGCTGACAGCCATAACAGGATCAGGGGAAGGGAACCCATCCGTCCATCCTGTAACTACTCCGCATGTTGTCACACATGCAGGCGAGCAAACACAACTTCTGCATTCCATCTCATGAAATAATCAGAGAGAATCAGAGGGCCAGACAGCGAGCCGGGCCTATCAGCTCAAGCTATTGTTTCAGAAAACACATAAATATTAATCAAAGTGGTGAGTTCTTTTGCTGAAGAGCTTGCCAGCTGGCTAATCTCGGAGGTGAAAAAAGTTCAGTAAGCGAGAAATTCTAGAAGCTACGTTTCACATGGAGAAAGCTCGGATTTTCTTTTGAGGGACAGATCTGGGAAATCTATCAAAATCTGCAATTACTCATCTCAAGTACAAAAAACGAGACAGTTACTTGGCTGATTAGTTATTAAATCCTACATCAGCTTTTGAGTTAGCGTCGCGTCGACAGCTGTTCTCTAACAAAATGCCTTTGTATCGTATTACTCTTACTGCATTTCTTGTGGTAAATCTGGGAATCAAGCCCAACTGTCTTTGTTTTGCATGTCAGTCATTAATGGCACGTGAAACTACGGAGAAAAGACAATCGCATGGTGTTGTGGTCTTAAAGGAAAAATTGGTTTGTAGAGTGCAAAATAAACAAATGATAAAAGCAGAAGAAACCCATTTGCACATGTCTGCCATTGTTGTCAAGCTAATAATCAAGAAAATACAACTCCAATCCAAGAACACTGGGATGATGGGTAAAAAAGAAGAAGAAGTGATTTGTAAATCTTATATAACCATATTTTATTTATGAACAAGCACTGTAAGCCTATGAAATGTTAAAACTAGACCATTGTACAAGTTTTATGAAAAAATAAGGCAATTTTGTATTTGTTACCACAATGTATTTAAAAGCAGGTGAGTCAGAGGCAACAGAAGGCTGTAAAAGCAATTGCATGAATAAGAAACGGTTTGAATACAATTGGTTACGTAGCAACAAGTTAGTAGGAAGACTGAGTGAAAGAGAGCATTTTAAAGAGGCTCACTCTTGTAGAAGTAAAGATGAGCAGAAGTTCTTTAAAACTGTCTAAAAATAGAATAGTTTCCAAATAATGTGTTGTTTTGCAAAAAAAAAAAAAAAAAAAAAGGAAGAGTTTAAATACTCTATCTTAGTTTATAGCATAATCGAAATACTACAAGAATCTGTAGGAATCTAAAATGGACTGAGTGGCCTGGACAAAGTGGAAAACGGTCCTGTGGTCAGAAGAATCAAAATCTGAAATTCTTATTGCAAACCACAAACACTATGCAGCCTCTTATAGCCCAAAGTTCAAAACCCTGTCTCCCTGATGGTATGAGGGTGCTGTGCTGCCTCTGGCACGGGGAGCTTACACATCTGGTAAGGCCCCATCAATACAAAATTGCAAAAAAAGGTTTTAGAATAATATAAGCTCTCATCCAGATGAGGTCTTTTTTGTTTTTTTTACAGACATCATTGTAAATTTCAGCAAAGCAACACTAAGCCACTTTCACTGCAACATGGCTTCTTAGAAGATTCTCAGTGCTGAACTGGCCTGCTGTCCAGATGCTCTGTAAAATAAATAAATAAATTAATTAATAATTAAATTAATAATTAAATTAATAAATAAATGGAACATCATAAACTAAATATACAGCAGTATCATTCATCTGACAAAAATGACACAATGTTCCATTTCAAAGACTCCAGCAGCTGATCTCCTCAGTTTACAGACAGTTGTTTAAAGATGAGATGCTTCACAGAGGTTATCATGGCTTTGTCCCAACTTTTCTTGTTCGTGTTTGGTTTTTATAGTTTATTGTTTGTATATCATGCGCAGATCAACACAAGGTCAACAATGCAATGAAATGCTCAGGATGAGACGAAACCTCTTGACTTGCCAAAAAAATAAAAATACCAAAGCATGCAACAGACGTAAAAACAAAGGACCAAAAAATGAAAAATAAATACATTTACAAGGTCCAAAAGAAATATAGTTTATGTTTATGTTTATTAAATGTGTTCATTTTTTTTTTACAAAAGAAACAATACAAGACAATCTCATAAATGATAATGTACAAAATATAAAAAAAATGAAAGGTAGCAGAAAGAAGAATAAATCTTATTATATCTGCCCCTTACTTCCAACAATCAGATTAAACAATAATAATCAACCATGTAAACAATAATAATCTTCAACCAACTTTTTCCAACAATCTAGTGGAATACAACAGTGCAAGTAGGATGAACCAGTATAAACACTACTTAAATGCACATGATTCATATTGCACACAACATATATGTTGTGTGACAGGCTACTGCACAGGCAGTGAGTAACATTGAGATGAACTGAACCATGATGGCAAGGGAGCGGCAACATGATAGTCACACAGTGCAAGCAGCAATACACATATTAAGGTTAAGGTTTGTTCATTTGTCGTTTGCACCACATGTAGATGGAACCAAATTGTGTACACAGTGTTCCAATTACATCCAACAAAAGTATAAATTGTAAAGAAAACAGTAATAAGATCTAAGATATGAACTAAGAAATATGCTAAACTAAGAATACGCTCAACATTAGTAGTACAAAAACAACACACCGAACAGCGAACGAGTCTGTGTGAGCAGACGAGTACGAATGAACACAGCATTGTTGCTTTTATTAGGTGTTACAGATGTGACTCAGTTCTGTCGAGCCGTAGACAGAGAAGTCGTCTGGACATCTCCAGTCATGCTACCGTAAAGGCAAATATATAAGTGCTATACTGTATGTTGTCATCATTGTATGGGAACATACAATGACAAAATTGGTTCTCTGCATTTATCCTATCGCACCTGGGATACAACCAGGTGGAGCAGTGGGCAGCTATTGAGCACCAGGGGAGCAATTAGGGATTAGGCGTCTTGCTCAGAGACGCCACGATGGGTGGAAATGGCTGGGAGTCGAACTGCGACTTTCTGGTCCCAAGGTGGCTGCCCTCTACCCCATCTTGGTCCCATCCCAAAGATACAACAACTTCTTGTGTCCCGCTCACAATAAATCTGTGCACGCAGGTCATCCAGTCCATTCCTCAGAGAATGAACACCCGAAAGCACAGCAGAGTGGAGAGGGGGTTTGCTGCGTCTTTGGCGTGTCCTGCACAAAACACTGGATCGCTTCCCTCTCTGTGTTTTCCACTTGTGGCGCCCAAGCAAACAAAGGACCCAGGGGAAAATGTCCACTGCAGTGTCCCCAAAAGTCACCTCAAAGTCCCCACTCACACATGTGTGTGTCGCAGCCATACCTGTAGCGTGCGAGTTCAGTGCAGGTGCAAAAAGTCAAAACATAAACAAAAATAAACAACAACAAAAAAGGGCAAGTCGAAGCAGAGCCCTCATCAGTGATGCCATGCTGCAGTGCACTTTCATGACGTTGGTGCCATCAGATCAAAATTACCTTACTTTCTTCCTACAACTGATACAATTTCTTAGTGTAAAATATATTTGACATGTTTACTGTGATCATTGTAAATAAACATGTTTTTGTTGTTGTTTTGAAAATCACTCCAAAGCGTCATGTTAAGGTCTGCATTTTACACACTGTCCCAACATTTTTGGACTTGGGTTAACTCTTTTCTAAGAACTCGTGTTTTTTCTCATGTCTTACCTGAACAACCGAGCTCTTAGGTCTGTGCATGTGTTTGAAGCTGCCAGAAGCTTAGATAGTCTCTTCATTAAAAACACATGAGATGCCGCACAGAGAAGTTCTCTTCACTTTTCACCACTCTAACCTGCTTCTCTCAGACCTTTGTCATTTTTAATCCATCCTGCACCCAGATGGGCTGCAGTTACCACGTTTCATTCATCTTTGTTCAGACACAGCCATTTCCATATCCCTTGCTTTATGTAGCCCATGAAATTAATACATCACTTTGTTCACATGGGTGTGTGTGTGTGTGTGGGGGGGGGNCTGTGCTGACTGTCTTCTCAGTGGGGAAGATTAAACAGGAATATCAGAAGAAAGCTGTTGCTTTATAATAATAATAATAATAATAATAAACTTTATTTGTATAGCACCTTCCTACAATGCCTTGCATTGACCAAGGTGCTTAACAGGACAGAAAATATAAAAATCAGTACAATAAATCAGTGAAAATATAATAAAAGTAACAGCAATAAAAGGAGGCAATGGAATTAAAAATGCTACATACTAAAATACCAAAGTAATAAAAGTTACACACTGAAAGCTTTTTTGAACAAGTGGGTCTTCAGTCTGGATTTAAACAGAGTCAGATCAGAGGTGGCACGCAGCTCAAGGGGGAGGCTGTTCCAGGCTTTAGGGCCGGCAACAGAAAAGGACCGGTCTCCCCATTGTTTGTACCTTGAGCGAGGCACCTCCAGCAGGTGTTGACTGGCAGATCTTAAAGCTCTGCCGGGCTGATGGACTTTCAAAAGTTTTGAGATGTACAGAGGTGCAAGTCCATTCAGCGCTTTGAAAACAAACAGCAGCAGCTTGAACTGTATCCTGAACTGAACCGGGAGCCAATGCAAAGAGGACAGGACAGGAGTGATGTGTTCATATTTTCGTGTGTTGGTCAAAAAGCGGGCAGCAGAGTTCTGTACAAGTTGTAAACGGGAGATGGAGGATTGATTAATTCCAACATACAAAGCATTACAATAGTCAAGTCTGGAGGTCACAAAGGCATGGATGGCCTTCTCCAGATCACTACGGCTGAGGAGTGACTTTACTTTAGAGAGCAGACGGAGCTGAAAGAAGCTGGTCTTGACAACAGAACTGATCTGTTTATCAAGCTTTAAGTTGGAGTCAAGCTGCACTCCAAGATTTCTGACCACCGGGTTGAAGTGGGGGAGGGGAAAACCAAAACTGGGACTGGGAAGGATGTTGCTGGTGTCACCGGGGGCACTAAATAAAATGCATTCAGTTTTATCTGTGTTTAGGTGGAGGAAGTTTTGAGAGAGCCAGTGCTTAATGTCATTTAAGCAGTTGACAAGAGTGTTTGAACTGAGTGAGGGGTTGGGAGTGACTGGCAGATAGATTTGTAAATCGTCTGCATACATATGAAAAGACAGATTATGACGTGCAATGATTGATCCTAATGGCAGCATGTAAAGAGAGAAGAGGACTGGCCCCAGAATGGATCCCTGTGGTACGCCAGAGGTCAGAGGGGTTGATGAAGAGGAGGACAGATCACCTATCATGACAGAAAAAGTTCTCCCAGTTAGGTAAGATCTGAACCACTCTAGCACAGCTCCCTGGAGGCCAACCTGCTGAGACAAACGAGTGATTAGAACCTGATGGTCGACGGTGTCAAAAGCTGCTGAGAGGTCTAACATCACCAGCAGAGCAGGGGTTTTTGCATCCAGAGACAGGAGAATGTCATTCTGCACTTTGAGCAGTGCTGATTAAGTACTGTGACGGACTCGAAGACCAGACTGAAATTTTTCAAACAGGTTGTTGAGCTCTAGAAAAGATTGAAGTTGAATGAAAACAATATTTTCCAGGACCTTCAATAAAAATGACAGATGGGAAACTGGCCTGAAATTAGAGAGAGCTGTAGGATCTAGGCCTGGTTTTTTGAGAAGAGGCCTGACCACAGCATGTGTGAAAGCAGATGGCACATAACCTGAAGATAGACAGCTGTTAATAAATGACAAAACACAAGGACCAATTACATCAAAGGACTGTTTGAGCATTTTAGAGGGAATGATGTCCAGAGAACAGTTTGTTGGTTTCATCTGCTGAACCACCTTGATAAGGTGAGGCAGTGAAACCAGGTCGAACTCGTCCAAAACAGCTGTGGTTATTGCAGACGCACATTGGGCGGCACAACTGGTAGAGCTGCTGCCTCTCAGCGAGAAGGTTGCCGGTTCAAATCCCGGTCCGGGGCCTTTCTGGGTGGAGTTTGCATGTTCTCCCCGTGCATGCGTGGGTTTCCTCCGGGTACTCCGGTTTCCTCCCACAGACCAAAAAACATGCTTGTTAGGCTGATTGGTGACTCTAAATTGACCCTAGGTGTGAGTGTGAGAGTGGATGGTTGTTTGGTGTGAGTGAGACAGGTCCCTCTTGTAAATGAGTCCCCGTTACTCAACGAGGCTAGCCTGTATAAATAAAGGTTGAATGAATGAATGAACATGATTGGACAGTGTTTGATGGGCTGACAATGTTCTGCCTGATAGAGTCTATTTTGTTGACAAAATAGCTCTGAAAGTCGTCACAGGTAGACTGAGTGGCAGTTTTCAGAACATTGACAGAGGGATTGATGACAGACTGGATTGTGCTAAATAGTGTCCTCGGCCGGTTAAAGCTGGTGGAGATTAAATTGGAGAGGTACTGTGATTTGGCCCACTTAACAGCATTTTGATAATCACAGAGACAGTCTCTCAGTATTCCCTGGGACACATGAAGCCGGTCGCACCTCCATTTTCGCTCTGCTTTCCTGCAGCGTTGTCGAAGAGCCTGCGTTGTTTCATTGAGCCATGGAAGTGGTTTGATTTTTGAAGAAGCCTGTTTGAGAGGAGCGATGGAGTCCTAGATTGTTGTGCATGTGTGATGGAAGGAGGTGATGAAGTCCTCAGGATGTAGAGATGGGTCCAGGCTGACAGCAGAGCATAAGTCAGTGCTCTTAAAGGCATCAGCAGTGGTGGGTAACGCTAATCAAAAAATTTGTTCCACAATTTCTAAAACGCTTATTAATTTTTTTAGGTCCACAATTTCAAAAGCACAAATGTCTTATGAAAATTAGGGGAAGCTAATCTAATCCGCTATTTATATTCGACAATTGGTAGCCGGCAGCGTTATGCAATATTTGCACTACACTGCCAACTGAAAAGTAACTAAAATGATCCTAAAAGGATGAAATTACAAAAATCAAAGGATTTATTTAATACTTTACGTACATATATTCTATTCGGCCACGAAATTAACAAAAAAGAGAATGATCTTTTAATCCCTAAAACCACTTTTAAATCTCAAATACACGGGTGTGTCGCCACCGCATTTATACATAAAAGTAACCAAAATACATAAAACTAACGACTCACCGTCGAGTGGTCGACACAAAACACACAATAAAATCCTCCGGCCGCGTTAATTTGGCTTGAAACAGCGGGGTTCTCTGCGGATTTATCCATTAGTAACCCAGCACAACCAGCTAGACACAGAGTTAGCGTCCAGTTCACCTCTGACCCGGAAGATGTCAAGATTCTATAGGTAGTCAACAGATTTAATGAAAAGTAACTAAAATACATAAAACTAACGACTCACCGTCGAGTGGTCGACACAAAACACACAATAAAATCCTCCGGCCGCGTTAATTTGGCTTGAAACAGCGGGGTTCTCTGCGGATTTATCCAAGAAACCCAGCACAACCAGCTAGCCACAGAATTAGCCCCCGAGTTCACCTCTGACCCGGAAGATGTCAAGATGGAATAGTCCATTTTTAGTAGGGGGATAAAGAAATCGACCGGTTTTTGTATTGCGTATTTAATGATCGTTTTCATCGTAACTATAATTATTTTTATGTTAAATGTACATTAACAAGCAGGATCAATGTTAGGGATGTAGGTGACTGGCCGGGGCGCGGCGGGGCCGGTGCCCCTGCTGATTGGGATCCCCAGGCAACGGCATCATTTGCCTACATGGTAGATCCGAGTCTGTTCTCCGCTCTGCTCCCTCCCCCTCCAACCCTCCCTCCTCTCTGCTCTTTACGGTGGGGAAAAAGGTAAAACAAGCAGCTACGGAGCCAGCATAAGAGCTTGTAAATAAGTTTATTGGTTTTTACTGATAGATAATTAGTTATTAGCGGTACTGCATTTTAAATAAAAATAGCACAAATCCGCTTATGAATTATAAAAGTTAGTCAAACCACAAAAACGCTGACAAAAAGTTTAAGTCCGCTGTAATTGGATTAGCGCTTTAGCGCTCTCTAGCGGTCTGTGCCCACCTTTGGCCATCAGTGAACTGACTTGGAGTGGATGGGGTGATGGAACGGCAAAGATATGCTGGGAGAACAGCCTTCAGTGCAGGAGGGGTGGAAAATTCAAATAAGATGGGAAAATGGTCTGAAATACAGGTGTCCACAATCTCCACAACAGATATGTGAAGGTCGTGGGAGATAATTAAGTCCAGTGTATGACCCTGACTGTGCGTGGCCCCTGAGACAGATTGCGACAGGTTAAAAGAATCCAGAAGGTCCTGAAACTCACATCCAAGTTGATTACTGGGGCAGCAGATATGTGCGTTGAAATCTCCACAAAAAAGCAGGGAGTCAAATTTTGGCAGCAGTTCAGCCAGTAGTTCTGAAAACGCACTGAGGAAGTCCTTATTATACTGTGGTGGCCGATAAATGAGCCCACACAGCAGAGGTTTAGCAGATTCCAGCACAAACAGCATAATTTCAAAGCTGTTGTACTTTTTCTGAGGCAACAAGCGGCACTTGAACGCATCACTGAACACAGCAGCCAGCCACCCCCCTCTTCCAGACCCACGCGGAGCATTCAGGTAGGAGCAGCCAGGTGGGAGGAGCTCAGAGAAGCAGCTGTTGTCCTGTGGTTTTTGCCAGGTTTCAGTAATCAGAAATAGGTCCAGACGATGAGTTGAGATCAAATCACTTAATATAAAAGTTTTATTAGTGATCGATAGGGCGTTAAACAGTGTTGCACGTACTGGCACACAGCCAGTTACGTCACCCGCAGCTCGTGCGAGCGGGCGGAGGTTCTGTTTAATGCAGCCTCAGTTCTGGTTCTTCACCGGGGGACAAGATGGATACTGATCGCTGACGTCATGATTGACAGCAACAAGGCAGCGATGGCGATGAACCAAGGAACGATGGACATCAACGACGCTGAATTCAGGAGGTAAGTCAGCCGTAGCCATGCTGTGAGATGAGAGATACTTTTTAAATCTCACCAGGACTCCCGCTCTTGTTCCGCGTCGTCTGCAGCGCTTGTTGCGTGGCAACGTGTTGGCATTGCGTTGTAGGTAGGCTGGAATGGACGTCAGGAAAGGTGGAGGTGGTGGAGGCTTAAAATGTCCATGTTTGCCAGTAGTCGGTGGGTTGATTAGCGAGTCTTGTATACTTAGAAGAGTTGAGCGATCATAGACCAGAAGCGAGGATGCATCGTCCATGAAAAAAAGGCAAAACACGAACAACAATAAAAAGTTCAAGAGAGGAGGTAGACAGCGTGCCGTAAACAACAAAGGCGCCATCTTGTTCTTTATGAAGGAACGGACCCAGATATGCAGATGTGATTACTGATAAATCAATAGACAGATGAATCTTCTGCAGCATTAATATCCTATAGAAAAAAACAATGTTGAATTAAATGCCTGGTTCTACACTTTCTATACAACCGTGTGGTAACACAAGATCTCACACTGTAGGAGCTCTTTCATCCACTACCAGACCAAGTTTTAGCTCAGTACTTGTAAAATTGACCAGTTCAAGTTCAAGTAGGTTTTGTTGTCATTTGCATCACATGTGGTACATGAGGTGGAACGAAATTGTGCACTGTTATAAACAATGTCATTTTGGCATGGGTCAATTAGCTGTGACGGCCATCTTAAATTGGATTGACTTTGAAAATTAATAACGTGTAGAATTATATCCTATCTTTAGCGCAGGAACTGTAAAATAAACTGACTTAAAGCCATTCTTATGTTTCCCAAGCTCGGTTGGCATCTAGAATTGGGTTGACTCAAAAAGTTAATAAATTTTTCATATTAAATCAGCTCAAAAGTTGAAACTTTGTGGAGTATTAGACAGTTCAAAACAAAAAATATAATGTCAATTTTGCTATTTTTACATAAACATTGTTTTTAATTCCAAGAAAATATCCACAATCATTCAAGGAAACAGCTGCACCTCTATCTAGATACTTTTGTAACGATATGTCTACACATTTTTAATGAACACATGTGACACACAAACACAGAGTTCATTAATTTAGCCACACTTTATCTCTGAGAATCTGTGGACACAAGTCAAGCTGTGATGCAGACGCGCTGGATTGGGAAACCTAATATAACACCAGGAATTACAGGATTTCCACACTTTCCGCACATCCAGGATTATACATGTACTGAGTTCCAGAAGGAAATATTAAAAATCTTGGTTAAGTCTAAAGCTAAAGTGGCATGTCTGGATCAACAATTGTTGTCCAAATTTTAAATGTGGCAAGCTAACATGATGGGAATGATATATATTTTGGATCACTGCTTCTTGAACACATAGACTAGAATGATCCTTCAGACAGAGACAGTGAAAAATGATGACAGCAGTTACACCACAACTGGGCCTCAGAACAAACAGAAAATGGAATTGCACTGTCTCAAAGCTCCACTCAGCAGAGTCCAGTCAATTTCTTTAACTGGTTCCGTAAGTCATACTGTAATATCATCTCCAGAGCCACAGATAGATGGGCTTACACGCATAGAAAGATTTGGAGTCTGTGTTTCCCACTGATCCCACAGAAGAAAATATATTGCACATAATGTACTGCAAGACAAAAGATGATACTGTATATGACTTTAGAAAATTATCAGTTTTAACTGTTTGTAGCAGTGTGCACAAAGATTTAATACACATATTTATTTATTTAGCCATTGCTTCCATTCACCCAGGCTTTCTTGTAATCTTTTTGAATAGGTTTGATAGATTCCCAGACTTTTTGACGGTCCTCTAAAGTTTTTCTTTCTTTGGCTACGTTTTTATTTTTTTTTATTTTTTCACTTCTTATTTTTACCTGAAAACATAATGTGTTTCAAAACCAGAAATTTGGAAAAGAGGAGCACACAAGAAGTGTCAAGCCAAGAATAAAATATATACAGTACAGCAGATAAAGAGTATCTGAACAGTGTGTCTTTCAGAAACAGGTAGAAATCCAAAGGAGACATTTAATCTATAGTCCAGGCATTATTTTTTTTTAAGTTGAGGCACAAGGAAAACAATTCCTTATAAAATACTTCATTACATCAATATCAATAAGATTTGTGAGATACTGAGAACAGCCTTAGTGGATCTTTAACTACTACTGCCAAAAGGCAAAGAGACATATTGCTTCTGTCTATGCATTTGTTTGTTTGTTTGTTTGTTTGTTTGTTTGTTTGTATGTGTCTGTCTGTTACAAAATAGAATTAATTTTTGTAAAAATTGCATGAATTGATAATTAAATGTACATCAACTCAGTACAAGATGATTTTCACACGATCTAAGCGTGACCCTACAAAAACACAAAAATGGCTATAACTCAGTCAATTTGACACTACTGAGATAAAACTTGATGTGGTCATAGCTGAAAGACATTCCACAACATTTAAACTGGGTGAGGCATCCTGTGAAGTTGCGTAAGATTTGGCATACTACTTTGTATTATTTTCAAGGTCTGACCAAAACTGTGAAGTATTTTAAAAAAGTTATGCATTTTAGCCCTGGCAATATGGTAGAGATGGTAACTATATCTTTAACAGAGTTTGGAAAATACAGAGGTATGTTGTTATCCCTAATAGGGGTGCACCAATTGCAGTTTTCTGGCCAATCACCGATCACTAAAAAGCCTGACCTGTCGATTCCGATTTTGGCCGATTCCGGTTTTGTTTTATAAGCGACACTATCAGATGTTACAAGATTACAATGCACCTTAAATTTTCCAATCTTATTTTATTGAAAACCATACCCTTGAACAATATCCTAGAAACAATACAAACTTGTTTTTACTGGCCATGAGGTAGTGCTCTGAAATATAAATGAAGTTTAGACAATTGTTGTTAAAACTACAAAAAAATCAGTAAAATCGGTTTCTCGTGTAAGTATCGGCCAATCTCCAATTTGCCAAAATAAAGGAAATTGGGACTGATAAATCAGTGCACCCCAATCCCTACCACCAAGTATTCTAATCTAACCTAGGATCAGTAAACTGAGTTAATTGATCATGTTTTAATAAAGATACAAGGGAGACATCTGTCCCACATTTTATGTGTTGAAGTTCCATGTCAACCCGGCTGAGGAGAGTTCTCCTCTCCAAGGCTGAGGAACAGGTGTTGTGCCAAAAACTGTTTGGGCACTACAAGAGCACGCACAGCCTGTTTGAGTCTCTCTCTCTGTGACTTGCAGTGTATGTTTATGTTTATGTTTATGTTTATTAAATTTGTTCATTTTTTTACAAAAGAAACAATACAAGGCAATCTCATAATGATAGTGTACAAAATGTAAAAAAATGAAAGGTGGCAGAAATGCTGCTGTAGTTAGAATCAAACAACGCTAACACTTAAATACACATTTTTGTACACCCAAGATCATAGCAAGGGTGCTTCACTTTTTGACTTTTATTTTTCCCTTCAAAACCTCACAATAATCTCAGTATGAAAGTGTCAGATTAACTTCTTTCTAGTGTGTCATAAACATCTGCAGATTTCAATATTACACAGGATTATAGCAAAACAAACAAGGTTTTGGTGATTTGGAGGCACTGACCACATACAGTATATTTGGATCCATACTGGGGTGTAAATGTACTGGTTTGAATATACTTTGTAATTAAGTAACTGATCTAATATATATATATATATATATATATATA
>JBBPBX010000101.1:138408-159321 GCA_038048925.1 Garcialebias charrua | reverse complement strand
ACACACACACACACTCTATCTGCTCCCCGGGGTGCACCACATGGCAGCTCTCTGCTCCATACAGAGAGCTGTTGTAGAAGAAAAAAGAAGGAAGGACATCCGGCTATAAAACAATTGCCGAGTCATTGTGTGAGTTAGTTCACTGTGTGGCGACCCCTGAACTAAAAATATTAAATCAGTATTGTATTTATTTGTTGAAAAGTGGCACAATGAACACTAACTGGCCTTTGAGCCTTTTTTTTTTACACACTAAAGTCCATGAGTTTGTCTTGACTTTATCATACAGCACTTTATCACAAAGTATCCTCTGCACAACATTACTTTAAGTAACAAAGCAGGCTACTCCGAGAAACTTACCTGGTAGGAATCAAAGAACAAGTACATGTACAAAAGGAAAATACAAGCTTCCCTACAAACATATCTGCGTCTAGTCCACCCTGATGGCCACAGCAACTAAATATTATATTGTTTAATCCAACTGGAAACTTTAGACACCACCACAAGTGAAAACATACACACACCAAGCAATATTTAATATAACAGGCAAATACTTTCATCAGCTGAATTAACTCATAATCATATAAGCATACTAGAACTTCAACAAGAAAATGTTGATCCCTTTTATTCCAGGTGTGTTTCTTATTTTCTTCCTTTTTATTGTAACTTTGCAATCATTTGTTATATCAGGAAAAAAAGTGAAAGCTGAAAAATTGTGCCTTGCATCCAATAAATGCATATTATGGTAATCTCTCTCCTGCTGTTTGCAAGAAGCCCACAAATTACATCCCTCCTCCACACAGACATTTCAGGAACAGTTGAACAGGTGTAATTCAAGTCAGCACTTGTCAAAAGGGGGGCATTTGACATTTTGGAAAGGGGCGGGGGGTTGAGGGGTTGACATGCACGACTGAATCGACCAAATTGGGACAGTTGGCAGGTTTGATGTGCCTAAAGAAATTAATCTTTATTTGAGCCAAATATTTCAAGATGGCCACCACAGCCAACTGTTCAAAGTGGTTACAACGATTAACAACAACCATTATAACTTTATAAATTAAACATCTTTTGAGCTAAGTTTTAGTTTGGCAGTATCTGAGAGTATTTCTCAACACAAGCTCCAAGTTTGGAAGTAATGCTGAACTCACTCTGTCTGTCTGCAACATATTTTATGAACTACTGGACATATTTAATAAACTTTTCTCAAAGCTATCAGTGGAGAAACATCTGTAACCACTTAACTTTTGGAGTTAATGCAGTTCAAAATAGCTGCCACAGACAATCAGCTTTAGCCAGCACACCCAAACTATAATGGGTTAAAATTTCAGGTTCGAGCAGATGAGAGTCAGACAGCCAAAATTTTAATAATCCATTATGTCCAAAACACAAGATTACCGTATTTTCTGGTCTATAAGTCACACATTTTTGCCTAATTTGCATGCCCTGCGACTAAAAGAGAGGTGAGACTTGTTTATGGATTTTCCCCCCATATTTTTAGACCAATTTTTGGCTCAGATATGACCGTTTTTCATTCTGGCAAAAATCTAAATAATTCATAATTTACAGAACAGATTTTTATCAAACTTACAGAAAGTAATCACTACATGGACATTTACAAACTGTTACCTCTAGGAGACATTTGTATGAGACATTTGAGATAAAATTCAATGTTTTAGCTTCGTAAATGTGCAACTGTTAGCTCGTTGTTTTTCCGGATACTATTTATCTAAATAACTCATGAACTACAGAACAGAATTTTTATCAAACTTACAGAAAGTAATCACTTCATGGACATTTAAAAACTGTTACCTGTATGAGACATTTGAGATAAAATTCGATTTATTTATGGTTTGTTTTTGTAGCGCATGCAACCGTTTGGAAGACATCAAAGCAAAACAATTTGAATCCCGCAGATTTGACCATTTCATGAATTTATTAAGGAACAGTTAAGCTCAGAAACACTTTTTCTATAATGTCAGCTAAGAAATACATATTTTTAAGCATTTATTTTGCTAAATTTTAAAGAAAATGCTGCGGTCCCACCCGGGCGGGTGCTCGTAGCAAAACTATTTTTTAAATTCAGCTGATTTGACAATTGCGTTCATTTATTAAGGAAAAGTTCAGCTAAGACACATCTTTGCTATAATGTTCAGCAAACAAATAATTGCTTTTACCGTGTTAATCTTGTAAAGTCCTTCTGTGCTCGCTCGCTCCTGTGGCCGCCATTTTCAGCAGGGCAAATGACGCGTCTCGTAGTGGTTGACACATAATAGATGCTACTTAAATAAAGGTGTGACATGTTTTATGGATTTTCCAATTTATTGCCAATAATTGGACCAAGCGACTTATAGAGAGGCGAGACTTATCAGGCGGAAAATGCGGTACTTTTCTTGACAGATTTATTGATTCAACATTTTCTTCTTTTCCATCCATCCATCCATCCATCCATCCATCCATCCATCCATCCATCCATCCACCCATTATCTTCTGCCTGTTTCAAAGTCGGCGCAGTGGTTAGCATTGTTGCTTCACAGCAAGAAGATCCTGGGTTCAATCCCCATTTGGACCTGGAGTCTTTCTGTGTGGAGTTTGCATGTTCTTCTCATGCTTGAATGGGTTTTCTCTGGGTACTCCGGTTTCCTGCCACAGACCAAAAACATGCATGCTGGACTGATTGGTAACTCAAAATCATCTCTAGGTGTGTGAGAGAGAGTGAATGGTTGTTTGTCTTGTTTGGCTCTATGTGTCCCTGTGATGGACTTGGGACCTGTCCAGGGTGTACCCCGCCCCTCGCACAGTTATTGCTGGATATGGGCACTGGCGACCCCCATGACCCAAAATGGAAGAAATGGGCAAAGATAATGGATGGATGGATGTTTCGAAAGCAGGTCTCGGGGGCAGCAGCTTGAGCAAAGAGGTCCAGACATCTCTCTCCACAGCCACCTCTTCCAACTCTTCTGGGAGGACTCCGAGGCATTCCAAGGCCAATTGAGAGACATATGTCCCCTTTCCATTAGTCTCTCTAGTGTGTCCTGGGTCTTCCCCAGGGTCTCCTCTAAGCTAGACATGCCCGAAGCACCTCCCAAGGGAGGCACCCAGGGTGCATCCTTAAGGGCGAGATACACTCGCGCGTCCTCACGATACGCCAATACGCAGCGTACGTATGCCCCGTACGCAGCGTAGCCCCGCGTAGCCCCTCAGGGCAAGTACGCGCAAAGGTATTTTTTTACTACGCATACGCGATTCGCATACGCGATGCGCGGTGTCTGACCTAAACTTCCCCGGCGCCGGACTGTTTTGTATGTTACACAAATGAAATAAATTCCTCTTTTTTATCGCTGATCGGGCCTTTTCTTTTGTTTTTTTGCCTAAAGTCAAGTAACCGCTTCTTCCTCCGTTCACTCGATGAATGAAATGAATGAATTCAGGTCCTACCTGGGTGCGCAATGTTTTATATATTCCCTGGTGGGCTGTGGTGGGCTGTGGGCTGCAGGAAAAGCACTCCCTGTTATTATTTTTATTTCTGAGAGAACTTTTTATAACATATATAGTAGAAAGACCGTATCAGAACACCGCAGAAGTCTGAGCGAGCTGCTCACGATAGGTTTCACTTTGAGCTGACTGAAATCTGTCAATCATTTCAGTAGGCGTGTCAAAGTGACCAATCAGCGAGCTCAGTTGAGTCCTCTCCGTGGAGCGAAAAACTAGCGGAAGTGACGATCGGAAGTGACGGTACGGAGGAAATGACGTAGAATTTGGAGCGAAAACACGAGAATCTACGCGAGAACATCAGCCGAGCTATAGCAGAGGCTCCGTATACGGGCGTATACGCGCATATACGGAGTCTGCTTCACTGTATCTCGGCCTTTACCTGATGCTGAACCACCTCAACTGGCTCCTCTTGATGTGAAGGAGCAATGGTTCTACTCCGAATTTCTCCTGGATAACTGAACTTCTCCTATCGCTAAGGGAGAATTCAGCTACCCTACAGAGGACATTTGTTTCAACCACATGTATCTATCTCATTCTTTCAGTTTCTACCCAGAGTTTGTGACCATAGGTAAGGGTAGGAACGTGGACTGACCGGTAAACAGAGAGCTTCTTACAGCTCAGCTCCCTCGTCAACACAACAGACTGGCACAAAGCCCACAATGCTGCAGACGCTGCACCAATACATCTGTCTGCTTTTCCACCCATTTACTCAAGTCGTTTCCTTTGATGAAATTTCTTCTAATACATTATATTTTCTTTTTTCCCTTTGTTGACCTTTCATTTGTCGTTCTACTTCCCTTCTCTTTACATTTTCTTTATTCTTCTCTTCTTCCTGGAACAGCCGATGGAGGCATGCCTGAGCTGTAGCCACTGTCATTAATCTTACCATTAAGCTTAACCCTAGTTGGACTGCCCTGCCCACACACTGCTGTGTAGCTTAGAGGAGCTGTGTCAATACATACATGCTCTGCTATTAGGCTCAAAAAGCAGGAACATTGAAAAAGGAAGGAAGGCACAGCAGTAAATTTATATAACTGATGAGCCAGCGAGATGCAACTGTGTGAGATGAAAAAGTAGAGGAATGAATGATACATCTGGGTTGATCTGAACTTTCCATGTTCTCCATTCTGTTTGATGTGCTTCGAGTGTGCACGTTTTGAAAGCCTGCGGTGATTAGCTGTTCCCTCCAATATGAATAAGACCCCAGGGGAGTCAAAACGTCTAGACGTTTACTGCACAGGAACTAGAATAAGGCTCATTTTCTGCAATGGTCTTCAGTGATCTCCCATAGAGTGTGAAATGAACAAAGTGAACAGAGAAGTAAAAATATCTGTTTATATGTTGTTTCTAAACTATCAGTTTTTTTTTTGTATTGCATGAAAAGCACTTATACCCAAAATGTACAGTAAATTCATGACAAAACAATTTTTTATTTTTTTAGAATTCATCTATTTAGAATCAATCTTGTTGCATTTCTAATAGAAATAAACTGTGGAGTTTGTTTTCACATAGATGCTGAGTTTGGTCTACACTTGTCTGTGGAAGAACTTGCTCATGCTATTGAGTTGATTTTTTTTATTTTAAATTTTTACAGAAAATTAGGCTACATTCACACTGCAGGCAAACAAGGACGGAATACGACTTTTTTTGACCATATGTGACCCATTTCAGATTTTTTTCATGAGACTCTGAGCATTACAAATCCATTTTTTCAAATCCAACCCTGTTTTTTTTTCTTATGTGGTACTGAATCTGAATGTTTTTCAAAGGGACTGCATTCTGAACAGTCCTCCTGTCACATTTAATTTGACTCTTCCATCATTGATGTAGAGGGATGTGGATCAATCCTAGAATTACCGTAATAATAATAATACCATCCTCATGCAGTTTAAGTCTTGTAACGTTTTTACATCTTTGGCTACAGAACAAAAGTCCTTTTGCTTCGTCTTTGTTCTTTTAATTGCTCATGTCCTTGATGACAGAATCTACAACAGGTGATACCAACACATTGCATCAATTATATGTTAAGGGGAAGTGTCCCCTCACATTTAAAAGATTCTTATTTTTGATCCCCCCACGTTTACCATGAAATATTAGTTCATTCAGTGCTGTCTTTGTGAATTAATTAATTCCACTTTATTAATAGGCGAGTACCGTATTTCCCGGACTATAGGTCACAGTTTTTTGCCTAATTTGCATGCCCTGCGACCTATAGAGAGGTGAGACCTGTTTATGGATTTTTTCCCATATTTTTAGACCCATTTTTGGCTCAGATATGACAGTTTTTCATTTTGGCAAAAAATGGTGCAGTACCACTTTGCACCTCATCCCCCAACAGCTCATCCTTAAACTGGACAGTCTGGGGCTGAACACCTCAATGTGTAACTGGCTGCTAGACTTCCTGACCGGGAGACCACAGACAGTACGGATCGGGAGTAACACATCTAGCACCATCACATTGAACACAGGGGCCCCACAAGGATGTGTGCTGAGCCCCCTTCTATTCACCCTGCTAACACACGACTGCACACCATCGTACAGCTCCAACCACTTCATCAAGTTTGCGGACGACACAACAGTGGTAGGTCTCATCAGCAACAACGATGAGACGGACTACAGGAACGAGGTGAGCCGCCTGGCCTTGTGGTGCGGACACAACAATCTCACTCTCAACGTGGAGAAGACAAAGGAGATTGTTGTGGACTTCAGGAAGAGGGATGCCCAACATCCCCCTCTGACCATCAACAGCACCGCAGTGGAGAGAGTAGACAGCACCAAGTTCCTGGGAGTGCACGTCTCAAAGGACCTGTCCTGGAGCAGGAACACTGCAGCACTGGCAAAGAAGGCTCACCAGCGTCTCTACTTTCTCCGCAAGCTGAAAAGGGCTGGAGCTTCAACCCCCATCATGAGCACCTTCTACAGAGGTGCCATAGAAAGTGTCCTGACCAGCTGCATCACTGTGTGGTTTGGTGCATGTACTGCATCATGCCGCAAGAGCCTCCAGCGCATTGTGAGAGCAGCTGAGAAGATCGTGGGCACCTCCTTGCCCTCACTGCAGGACTTACACAGCAAACGCCTCACTCGGAAAGCCCACCGCATGGCAGGTGATCCCACACACCCACTACACAGCTGCTTCAGACTGCTGCCATCAGGGAGGAGACTGAGGAGTCTCCAGGCTCGAACCAGCAGACTGAGAGACAGCTCTGTTCATCAGGCAGTCAGAATGCTAAACACTCTGCCTGCTCTGCCTCCCCTCCCATTTGAACTGCCTTAACACTAAAACTTTCTCACATATTATCACTCAACACAAAGTTTTTAACACTAGACTCTGTGTCATCAAACGGGTTAATCACTAAACTCTCGGTCATGTGCTCATACAGTTTGCACTACTTCTCATACTTGCACTAATGTCTGTATTACATCACTGCCTATAATCATAATACTTATGTCTGTATTACATCACTGCCTATAATCATAATACTGTTTACATTCTCTGTTTACATTTATTAATACTGTTTACTTTTATTACTACTGCTTACATGTAATTACTACTGTTTACATTTATTTACACTACTCTAATATCTACACCACTGCTGGTACATATACAGTGTGCTCTGAACGGTCTTATTTAGGGATGCCCAATGTGCCTTACTGCATATGCCACTTTTTGCCTCTACAACAACATCAACTACTACCTCATACATATACTGTGTACATTGACTCATACGCTGCTTTGCCACTTTGCAAATGTCAATGCTAGAAACCTTTAGTTTATTTTAGTTATACTTTTTATACTCTTTTTTTATACTAGTATGCAAAAACTCAGGACAATATTATGTTCATTAAATGTTTAATGTTTTAGTTTTAGAGTTGGTGTAAATTTTCATACTCTTATACCACTATGCAAAAAACTCAGGACAGTGTTAGGTTTACTATTTTATGCTTATGTCTATTATTATATGTTTCAGTGTTTCAATGTTTAGATGTTTACTGTTGCACCGAGGGACTGAGAGAAACGCAATTTCGGTCCTGTGTATGTCCTGCACTGTACATATTGCAGATCTGACAATAAAGTTGACTTTGACTTTGACTTTTGACTTTGATGTGTCCGAAGGCAGCCTCCTCTGGTCGGACTGACACTGTCGCTGCCCGGCCTCCTGCTCTGGAGATAACTACTGTTAGCTATGTTTGTTAGAAAGATAAGTCAAGAACCACAGGACAGATTTTTATCAAACTTACAGAAAGTAATCACTGTATGGACATTTCCAACTGATTAGCTTTATGAGATGTTTGAGATTTAAAAAAATGATGTTTTCTAGACGTAAACGTGTCGCGTTAGCTTCAGGTTATTTTCCTGCTACTATTTGTCCAAATAACTCATAAACCAAACCGCGGATTTTCTTGAAACCTACAGAAAGTAATTATTTTGTATTAATTTACAAACTGTGACCTGTATTAGACATTTGAGATACAATTCAATGTTTTATGGGCATAAACGTGTCGCGGCTAGCCTCGTTTTATTTCCGTGTATATTTTAGCAAATAGCTCATAAACCACTCGGCGGATTTTCTTTCAGCTTACAGAAAGTAATTATTTGGTATTCATTTACAAACTGTGACCTGTATGAGACATTTGAGATAAAATTTGATGTTTTATAGATGTAAACGTGTCGCGTTAGCTTCGGGTTATTTTCCTACTACTATTTGTCTAAATAACTCATAAACCACACCGCGGATTTTCTTGAAACCTACAGAACCTAATTACTTGGTGGTCATTTACAAACTGTGACCTGTATGAGACATTTGAGCTAAAATTTGATTTATTTATAATTTATTTTCGCAGTGCACGCGACCGTTTGGAAGACGTCAAAGCGAAACAATTTAAATCCAGCAGATTTGACCATTTTGTGAATTTATTAAGGAACGGTTAAGCTCAGGAACCCTTGTGCTATAATGTCAGCTATAATTTTTAGCAAACAAATAATTGTATTTACCGTGCTAATATTGTAAAGTCCTTCCGTGCTCGCTCGCTTCTGTGGCCGCCATTTTCAACAAGGCAAATGAGGCGCTGACGCGTAGCGCTGACGCATAATAGATGTCACCTAAATAAAGGTGTGACCCGTTTATGGATTTTTCCAATGTATTGCCAATAATTGGACAAAGCGATCTATATAACGGTGCAACCTATCAGGCGGTAAATATGGTACTCAAACCACTAAAAGTCCACTCCAGGTTTTCTTGGTTATCTACAACACCACACTGCATGTAGTGTTTCCTCTATGTCACTTGGCTTGGTAGGGTGCTCATATCTGACATTATTGTTATTTTTTTGTGGACGGGGTGAGGGGAGGAGGGGGAAACACCTCTGTGTTGCACACTAGCTTAGTGTTTACGTTAGTGTCTGCAGTTGTCGACCAAGGGGTGGTTTAGCACTAGAAGTCCCAGAGAAGGGTCATTCAACATTTCTACCTTTGGAACCCAGAGACGGGTCGAGTGACCCAAAGGATTTTAGCTAACATCCTATAATGAGCTGTTAACAGGCGCTTTTGTTTTGTAAATAAGGCCATTACTGGCGCACCACAGGAGGGGGCACGCTTAACCAATTTGACTAAGGCTGCGCTTTTTTGCGCAAGTGAACTTGGCTTCTAAATCCCCCGGTCCCTTTCAGTGGGCTACATATGTTGGTCCGTCACTTGACCTCAGGTCATGTGACCTGTGTCGGTCCGTCAGTTTACCTCAGGTCATGTGACCTGTGTCGGTCCGTCAGTTGACTTCATGTCGTGTGACCTGTGTCGTTTTGTCAGTTGACCTCAGGTCATAAGACCTGTGTTGGTCCGTCACTTGACCTCAGGTCCTGTGACCTGTGTCGGTCCGTCAGTTGACCTCAGGTCATGTGACCTATGTCGGTCCATCAGTTGACCTCTGGTCATGTGACCTGTGTCGGTCCGTCAGTTGACTTCATGTCGTGTGACCTGTGTCGTTTTGTCAGTTGACCTCAGGTCATGTGACCTGTGTTGGTTCGTCACTTGACCTCAGGTCATGTGACTTGTGTTGGTCCGTCAGTTGACCTCAGGTCATGTGACCTGTGTTGGTACGTCAGTTGACCTCATGCCATGTGACCTGTGTCGGTCCATCAGTTGACTTCATGTCATGTGACCTGTGTCGTTGTGTCAGTTGACCTCAGGTCATGTGACCTGTGTTGGTTCGTCACTTGACCTCAGGTCATGTGACCTCTTTCGTTGTGTCAGTTGACCTCAGGTCATGTGACCTGTGTTGGTACGTCAGTTGACCTCATGCCATGTGACCTGTGTCGGTCCATCAGTTGACTTCATGTCATGTGACCTGTGTCGTTGTGTTAGTTGACCTCAGGTCATGTGACCTGTGTTGGTACGTCAGTTGATCTCATGTTATGTGACCTGTGTCGGTCCATCAGTTGATCTCAGGTCATGTGACCTATGTCAGTCCATCAGTTGACCTCATGCCATGTGACCTGTGTTGGTCCATCAGTTGACTTCATGTCATGTGACCTGTGTCATTGTGTCAGTTGACCTCAGGTCATGTGACCTGTGTTGGTTCGTCACTTGACCTCAGGTCATGTGACCTGTGTTGGTACGTCAGTTGACCTCATGCCATGTGACCTGTGTCGGTCCATCAGTTGACTTCATGTCATGTGACCTGTGTCGTTGTGTTAGTTGACCTCAGGTCATGTGACCTGTGTTGGTACGTCAGTTGACCTCATGCCATGTGACCTGTGTCGGTCCGTCAGTTGACCTCAGGTCATGTGACCTGTGTTGGTCCGTCAGTTCACCTCAGGTCATGTGACCTGTGTCGGTCCGTCACTTGACCTCAGGTCATGTGACCTGTGTTGGTCCGTCAGTTGACCTCAGGTCATGTGACCTGTGTCAGTACGTCAGTTGACCTCATGCCATGTGACCTGTGTCGGTCCATCAGTTGATCTCAGGTCAAGTGACCTATGTCAGTCCATCAGTTGACCTCATGCCATGTGACCTGTGTCGGTCCATCAGTTGACTTCATGTCATATGACCTGTGTCATTGTGTCAGTTGACCTCAGGTCATGTGACCTGTGTTGGTTCGTCACTTGACCTCAGGTCATGTGACCTGTGTTGGTACGTCAGTTGACCTCATGCTATGTGACCTATGTCGTCCATCAGTTGACTTCATGTCATGTGACCTGTGTCGTTGTGTTAGTTGACCTCAGGTCATGTGACCTGTGTTGGTACATCAGTTGACCTCATTCCATGTGACCTATGTCGGTCCGTCAGTTGACCTCAGGTCATGTGACCTGTGTTGGTCCGTCAGTTCACCTCAGGTCATGTGACCTGTGTCGGTCCGTCACTTGACCTCAGGTCATGTGACCTGTGTCGGTCCGTCAGTTGACTTCATGTTGTGTGACCTATGTTGGTCCGTCACTTGACCTTAGGTCATGTGACCTATGTTGGTCCGTCACTTGACCTCAGGTCATGTGACCTGTGTTGGTCCGTCAGTTCACCTCAGGTCATGTGACCTGTGTCAGTCCGTCACTTGACCTCAGGTCATGTGACCTGTGTCGGTCAGTCAGTTGACCTCAGGTCATGTGAGCTGTGTCGGTCCGTCAGTTGACCTCAGGTCATGTGACCTGTGTCGGTCCGTCACTTGATCTCATGTCATTTGACCTGTGTCGGTCTGTCAGTTGACTTCATGTCGTGTGACCTGTGTTGGTCTGTCACTTGACCTCAGGTCATGTGACCTGTGTTGGTCCGTCACTTGACCTCAGGTCATGTGACCTGTGTCAGTCCGTCAGTTGACCTCATGTCATGTGACCTGTGTCGGTCCGTCAGTTGACCTCATGTCGTGTGACCTATGTCGGTCCATCAGTTGACCTCAGGTCATGTGACCAGTGTCGGTCCGTCAGTTGACTTCATGTCATGTGACTTCATGTCATGTGACTTGTGTCGTTTTGTCAGTTGACCTCAGGTCATGTGACCTGTGTTGGTCCGTCACTTGACCTCAGGTCATGTGACCTGTGTTGGTCCGTCACTTGATCTCATGTCATGTGACCTGTGTTGGTCTGTCAGTTGACTTCATGTCGTGTGACCTATGTCAGTCCGTCAGTTGACCTCAGGTCATGTGACCTGTGTCGGTCCGTCAGTTGACCTCAGGTCATGTGACCTGTGTCGGTCCGTCAGTTGACCTCATGTCGTGTGACCTATGTCGGTCCGTCAGTTGACTTCATGTCATGTGACCTGTGTCGGTCCGTCAGGTGACGGACAACAATAGGTCAAGCATGTTTTAGAACACAGCAATGGGCCACCTGCATGTGCCGGCACGCACCGTATATACATGTGCCAAGGACAAGGAGAGAGACAGTACTTGTAAGCAAAATAATTTATTTGACAGAACATCAAAGTTACAGGATAGTCGGCACAGCAGAATAAGACAATTTTATGCATAAAATTGTTCTGGAGCAGACAAAGCGTTCCGTTCAGTGGATGTCCCAAAATGTTCAACATTGAGATAACTTCAGGGTCTGTTATGTGTGAATTCAGGTCAGGGCCTCTCTTCTGACTAAGGGGGGAAGTGCAAGCAGAGTCTTACTTACCTGGTGGAAACATTGGAATGCAGTCAGTGCAGTCTGGTGTGGTGGGGGTGTCTGAGTTGTGTGCACGCATATTTATAACAAAAGGCAGTTAATGGCCCACTAATGTGGACCCACTAATGACCCACTAATGGTTGGTTTGGACTAAGGGCCTTTTGACCCTCTTTCAGGACTTCTGGGGGGAGGTTGAAAATCCTGGGACTTCTAGTGTTAGGACATGTGAGAGAAGCAGAGCATGCTCTATTCACACAAGGAGAGCTGTTGGTCAGGCTACTTCTTATTGCTCTCTAAAATAGTTATTGATTCAAGTGTTTACTTATATACCATTTAACGTTGACACTTACACCAGAATGTAGGAGAGGACATCTACTTTATTCAAAAATGTCCAGTTTGTCTCCCCTACATTAGAAATGCTTCTGATGCCAATGTACCAACATTAACGTCAGTACTTCCTTCGACAGATACCTTTTACTAACTGACTTTTAAAATGTATGTGAATGTTTCTGTTCAGTGCCCTGAGATGACTTCTGTTGTGATTTGGTGGAATATAAATAAACTAAAATGAATTGAAATACTCTCGAGATGTGTTTTTTGTTATTTTCAGTACACTGAACTGGAGTACCGGTATGTGTCAGGAAGCAAGATTAAATATAAACACTGCACAAAACAAGACTGTTACAAAATATGTTAATAATTTCTGATTGCACAACTTCAGAATCACACATCCATATTTACTTCCTCAAACACAACATGCTGTGTGTGACGTTCATTCAACCTCAACGTCACGTCTTCTTTATTCTTTATTTATTATTCAGGTCACCTCAGAACTGTAAAAAGTTCACAGTGGAGTCTGACGGAGGTCTCAATTTAACAATGATGTGAATGACCATACACATACACACAAAACAAAACAAAACAAAAATAATCTGACATTTTCACAGTTGTGGTTATCACTTTGTGGATTACTTAATTAATCAAATTTTCTTAATGGTGTTCAATGCACAATACAAATTTATTAAGAAATACTGATTTTTAAAGTTCTTTGTAAAGTGGAGATTTAAAGATTTTCTTTGTGAGATATGAAAACATGGAGTTTTTAAGAATTAATACTACTGTCTGTCATCATTGTATGTTCCCATACAATGGTGAAATTGGCTCTCTGCATTTAACCCATCCGCCACCAGGTGGAGCAGTGGGCAGACGTGGAAAGTGCCTGGGTAGCAACTGGGAATATGATGTCCTGTTCAGAGACACCACGAGATGTGCAATGACCGGGTATTGGACCTGGTACCTTTTATTTTTACCAAGTTGGCTGCCCTGCCCCTACACCATCTAGCCCCCAATTGATAACATAGAAGCCTATTTCCCACATACTTTGTGCCCTAACAAAAAATAAGTAATTTTTACATTTTTATGTGTCATAATGTGTTTTTTGTTATTCATTTTGTCTCTTCCGTTCTTTGTTTAGTTTTATTTTCTTCTTGTGGTTCATGTTTTTATTTCTATGTTTCATGTGTTTTGATTCCTGTGCTTGTGCTCGACCTCAGTCAGCCTCCACATTGCTTGTCGTCCAACTCATCACTCTCACCTGCTTCCCATGATCCTTCACTCAGGTGCCACCACTTTGCTCTCACCCCACTCTATTTATATCATGTCTGTTCACTACTCCTACAGCGGTTCATTGTCCCAGCTGTATCAGATGTCCTGGTCCTCCTCATGCTCCCTCGTGCCTCCCTGTGTTTTTTCCCTCCTGAGTTTTTGTAAGTTGTTGCTGCCACGTCAGCCCTTTTGTTTTCCTTCAAATAAAAAGCTTTATTTTTACTTTAAGCTTCTCGTGTCTGACTGCATGTGGGTCCAATCATCTGCTGAGTGTGATATTATGTCTACTTTGCTTTATAGTGATTCTGTTGTCATTACCTTTAACTGGGAGAAAATTGTAAAAACTGTTATTGAAATAGCCAAAATTGTGACACATCAGAGACATTTTTTTCCTTCAGGGAGGCACAGGGGAGTGAGTATAGAACAGGGGTCTTCAACCTGCAGCTCTGGGGCCACATGTGTCTCTTTAGACCATCCACAGTGGTTATTTCAAGCTTTTTCTAAAACTAACATACAATGGAATTTTATAGGATGTTGTACCCACAACAAAAAATAACTAGCTTTAGCAGTTTTCCTGCCAGTTCCTTTGCAAATATGTGGATACTACAAAGTAGTACTAATACACAGAGTAAATTAGGCTAACTTTAACTTTATACTTCATTTCTTCAAATTAGGATACCCAGTTTCTACACACAGACACACATACAGACACACATGTGGATGGGGTGAGGGGAGGAGTTTCAGAATGTAAAAAAAATAACAACCATTAGATGTTTTTAGTTTTATAATTTCACAACTACTGGCCAGAAAATCTCCCTCTAACACATTTGTGGCCCATGAGCCACCAGTTGATAATGACCATTGTAGCAGGTTATCCGGCTCTGTAAATGTTTAATTTAGTGAATTAAAGGGCAGAGATGGCTCTTTTGATCAGAACAGTTGCAGGCCCCTGGTATAGAAGTTTCTGATGTACAAAGTACATAATTTCCTTGCACCTTTTCTGATTTAGTGTCAAATAAACTCCAGAAATAAATGAGTTCATTTGTACTGATGATATGACCCCAGGGGGGCAGATTTACTCATTTTCAGGAGTTTAGCCTCTAATGGCAATTCAGAAACACCGTTAGGGTAGACTGGGAATGGAATTGCTCTGACCATACCATACGACTTAGACCAGAACATTTTAGCCACATTAGAAGCTTAAAGGTCCACTGACATGATTTTTTTACTGTTCATAAAATTTCTCCAAATATATATATTTTATCAATTAAATATGTTCATTTTTGCAAACAAAATGATAAATCACTCTAATTTTGCTTTAAAGGTGATTTTGAACTTCAAGCCGTGTTTAATCATGGGAAATCTGATTACACGCGAACGCACCATCTGTGACGTAGTGAGAGGCAGAGGGCTCTGGTCTCTTTAATAGCGGACAATTTAAAACCCGACAAATTTATCAATCTATGTGAAGATTTGAGCTATTTGTCTTCATTTTGGGAAGCAGAAAATAGTTTGGGTGATGGAACAAGAAACAACAGGATCTAATTTAGGTCTGATGCTGTATCAGACTTACCTTCATGTCGAGCTGCTCATACCTGCGCACTGTGACAAGCCCAGAGCTCTGCCCGGTGTTACGTCACAGATGGTGCGTTCGCGTGTAATCGGATTTCCCATGATTAAACACGGCTTGAAGTTCAAAATCACTTTTAAAGCAAAATTAAAGTTATTTATCATTTTGTTTGCATAAAGGAACATATTTAAATGATAAAATATATATATTTTGAGCAATTTTATGAAAATTAAAAAATCATGTCAGTGGGGCTTTAATATATTTTACATTGAAGGACTGACCTGATCCTGCTTCACACTAATAGCAGCATTATTTAGCCCATCACCAAGACAAGTGAATTGTACAGCCATGAATCTGCTTGTGTCTGTCAATCTGTCGGCACATTTCATGAACCACCGGACACATTTTGAATGAAAGTCATTAGTAAACCTAAAACAACCTCAATTAACTTTTGGATTAAATATGTTTCAAGATGACAAATTGATCTTAATTGAGAATCATCCCTAATACATGCTGTGATTGCTAGGAGATTGTGAAATATCTTTTTTTTTATTATATATTCCTATTTTGAATTAATAGATACAATTTTTTCCATATTTTCCTGTGTGCATTTTTTTAAATGTTCATTTCATCCTGACTTCCTGATTGTGGATTGCGGTTGAGAAGCCTAGCTGTGTTGTACTCATTGTCATGGTGATTAGTAAGACTGAGTGAATCACACCCCTTCCTCTTTTACAGTGTGTGATTCATTGAGCTGGAATACTCCATAAAAAAGGAGCAGACCATTTGGGGGCATTACTGGATGACCGCATGGTGTTAGATCTCTCAGTCTCTTTACTCTTACAGTATAATGCTATAAAACTCAAATTGTATGTATGTTTAATACATTTTGTTCATGTTCTCACTTTTTACCTTTTGAGCTCACAAAGACATTTAAAGTCAAGTCTTAGTGTTTGAAATAAGGGGCAAAATTGAGTACATAAATATCTTAAAGTCAGTGAACATGTAAATGAATTTATAATGTATTCAGATTGGCTCTTTGTCTTTGTGTTTTGCACCCCTATAGGTGATTCTTGCTTGGGGCTTAACAATCATTCAACATGTTAATGGGTAGCACACGGAGCTCGTTAGCTATGCACAGCTCTCATTAACATACAAATTCAATTAACTTTCTCTGCCAAAAAAAAAGGAAAGAAAAAGAAAAGAAAAAAATACTTTTGTGTACTATTTCTACATTTTGACCTTTTTTAAGCAGAGAGTGTGAAGAGGAAAGGAGAATGCCGTTTTTAGGCAACACATTTATTTTTCTGGTATGTTAATGAATACTTTGTACTTTTTTTTTTTTTCTTCTAAAATGATACAGTCCAGAGAACAGGCAGTAGTTTTTGGTTTGGGGGAATTAAAATATTTTGTGTTTTTTCATGAAAAACATGTGACGCAGCTGAGATGAGAATCAGCACCTCCAAATCTGAGGCCATGGTCGTCAGTCAGAAAAGGGTGGATTGCTCTCTTGGGGTCAAGGGTGAGGTTCAGCCTCAAATGGAGGAGTTCAAGTATCTCGGGATTTTGTTCACATGTGAGGGAAGAATACAATCTGCAGCATTGTGGACTCTTTGTTGGTCTGTTGTGGTGATGCAGGAGCTGAGTTGTAAGGCAAAGCTCTCTGTTTACCAGTCAGTCTACTCACCTCTGGTCATGAACTCTGGGTAGTGACCAAAAGAATGAGACCTAGGCTACAGGAGGTTGAAAGGAGTTTCCTCTGCAGGGTACTACACTCTCCCTCAGAGATAGGGTGACAAGTTCATTTATTCAGGAGAGCCTCGGAGTAGCTACCGCTGCTCCTCCACATCGAGAGGAGCTAGTTGAGGTGGTTCAAGCAACTGGTAAGGATGCTTCCTGGGTGCCTCCATTCAGGTATGTTCAACTGGAAGGAGACCCCGGGGAAGACCCAGGACATGTTGGGGAGACTATGTCTCTCATTTGGCCTGGGAACACATAGTCATCCCAGAAGAGATGAAAGAGGTGGATGTGGAGAAAGATGTGTGCATCTTTCTGTTCAAGCTGCAGCCCCCGAGACCTGACTTTAAAATAAGCAGAAGTGGATGATGGATGGGCTGCCACCTTACCATGGTGGAGGGGATTGAGTGCCCCAATGATCCTAAGAGCTATGCTGTCAGGGGCTTTATGCCCCATACTAGGGTCACCCAAGGCAGACAGGTCCTAGGTGAGGGACCAGACAAAGTGCAGCCCAAAGACCCATTATGAAGAATAATATAAATGGATGTAATGTTCCCTCGCCCAGACGTGGGTCACCGGGGCCCCACTCTGAAGCCAGGCCCGGAGGTGGGGTGAGCACCTGGTGGCCGGGCTCTTACTCATGAAGCCTGGCCCAAAGAGGAGACGTGGGTCCCCCTTCCCATGGGCTCACCACCTGTGGGAGGGGCCAAAGGGGTCGGGTGCAATGTGGGATGGGTGGTGGCCGAGGGCGGGGACCCTGGCGGTCTGATCCTTGGCTACAGAAGCTGGCCATTGGGACATGGAATGTCACCTCTCTGGTGTGGAAGGAGCCTGAGCTGGTGTGTGAGGTTGAGAGGTTCCGGCTAGAAATAGTCGGACTCACTCGCGGCTCTGGCTCTGGAACCAGTTTCCTTGAGAGGAGTTGGACACTCTTCCACTCTGGAGTTGCCCGTGGTGAGAGGCGCAGAGCAGGAGTGGGCATACTTGTTGCCCCCATCTTGGTGCCTGTACGTTAGAGTTCACCCCTGTAAATGAGAGGGTAGCCTCCCTCCGCCTATGTGTTGGGGGACAGGCTCTGACTGTTGTTTGTGCCTATGCGCTAAACGGCAGCTCAGATTACCCACCCTTTTTGGAGTCCTTGGAGTTGGTATTGGAGAGTGTGCCACCTGGGGACTCCCTTGTTCTACTGGGGGACTTCAACTCTCACGTGGGCAATGTCAATGAGACTTGGAGGGGTGTGGTTGGCAGGAACAGCCCCTGATCTGAACCAGAGTGGTGTTCTGTTATTGGACTTCTGTGCTCGTCATGGATTGTCCATAACAAACACCATGTTCAAGCATAATGGTGTCCATATGTGCTCTTGGCACCAGGACACCCTAGGTCGCAGTTCGATGATCGACTTTATTGTCGTCTCATCTGATCTGCAGCCGCATGTCTTGGACACTCGGGTGAAGAGAGGGGTGGAGCTGTCAACTGACCACCACCTGGTGATGAGTTGGCTGCGATGGTGGGAGAGGATGCCGGTCAGACCTGGTAGACCCAAACGTATTGTGAGGGTCTGCTGGGAACATCTGGCAGAGTCTCCTGTAAAACGGAGCTTTAACTCCCACCTCCGGGAGAGCTTTGAACACGTTCCCAGGGAAGTGGGAGACATTGAGTCCAAGTGGGCCATGTTCCGCGCCTCTATTGTCGAGGAATCTTATCAGAGCTGTGGCTACAATGTTGTTGGTGCCTGTCGTGGCGACACCTCTCGAACCTCGTGGTGGACACTGGCGGTGAGGGATAGTGTCAGGCTGAAGAAGGAGTACTATTGAGCCTTTTTGGCCTGTGGGACCCCGGAAGTAGCTGATAGGTACCGACAGTCCAAACGGCATGCAGCTCGGGTGGTTGCTGAGGCAAAAACTCAGGCGTGGGAGGAGTTCAGAGAGGCCATGGAGAATGACTTCCGTGCGGCTTCGAGATGATTCTGGTCCACCATCCGGCATCTCAGGGGGGGAAACGGTACGCCACCAACACCATTTATAGTGGCGGTGGCGTGCTACTGACCTCAACTCGGGATGTTATGAGTCGTGGGCAGAGTACTTCGAAGACCTCCTCAATCCTATTGGCATGTCTTCCACTGAGGAAGCAGAGCCTGGGGACTTTGGATCGGGCTCTCTAATCTCTGGTGCTGAGGTCAACGAGGTGGTTAAAAAGCTCCTCTGTAGCAAGGCCCCAGGGAAGGATCAAATTTACCAAGAGTTCCTTAGGGTTTTGGATGTTGTGGGGTTGTGTTGGCTTACCTGACTCTGCAATATTGCGTGGACATCGGGGGCAGTTCCCTTGGATTGTCAGACTGGGGTGGTGGTTTCCCTATTCAAAAAGGGGGACTGTAGGGTATGTTCCAACTATAGGGGGATCACACTCTTAAGCTGTGGCGGTTCTGGACACGGGCCCACACGGGCCGGTGCCCGTGTATCACAGAGCCTGGCCCTCCCTCTGGCCCGCCCTCTGAGCAAGAAGCGGAAACCATCCGATACCAGCATAATTTACGTATCAGATTTTTGATCCAACCTGCCGATATTTTCTGATCCATGATGCACGTTGGCTTCAAACTATGGAATGGATTTCCTGAACGGAGGCGTGTCTCATGAACCCAGAGTAACAAGACCCGCCTCACATTCAGGAAATCCATGTCACAGTTTGCAGCCAGCTACAAGCGTGAGGACAACTGAGTACTCAGTTGGGTTTGTTGTGGCATCGTTTTCAAAAAGCGGGTCGTTTGCTTATGGATTTTTTACATGGAGCTGGTCACAATTGGTTATGGATATGTTTACATGGAGCTGGACACTTGTTTCTGTCGCAAGTTCTGACAACACTGGTGAGTGTAGCATCTTAGCTAGCAGGTAGCCGACTTTTCATCGTAACAAAGTACTGTAACATGTGTCTGCTGTGTGGAAGTATTTAAACACTAAGACAACAACGTTCAATGTCTGCAGAGCCATAGCGCAACATTAAACCGCGGTCAAGTTAGTTTTATGTTGGACATTTGAGCTCTGGGCTTCAGCGGTGTGTTTTTCTTTTTCATGCCGGGAATTGCGCTCTGATTGCGGGCAGCTGCTGTCAGCTTCCCCCTGGAGCTCCGTGGCTGCGCATCATATCATAACAGCTACAATATAAAGCCATGTAAACACTAAAAACAGGAACATGTCTGTGTTGGTTTATGCCATGAACTTAGCAGATGTAAAGCCATTTAATATTTTATTTAATTTATTTATTCATTCATTTAAAAGAGACAAAATAAAACAAATTCATCAAAAATAAAACATTGAATGAAAAGAGTGCAGAAAGAAGAAAAAAATCTTATATCACCCCATTATTTAAAAGAATATATAAAATAACTTTAAACAAACAATCACTTAACTCCATATCTGTAAAATTAACTGAATTATAACCATTTTTGAGTTGGCTTATTTCAATTGCCTGCTGCAGCCATCTTCAATTCAATTGTACTCAAAAGTTAATCAGCAGTAAAGAAACATCTGTTTATTATTTCTTGAAAGATTTTTCAAAATCTGTCCAGAGGGTCATGAGATATTTTGCTAACAGACCAACACCATTGATTCTAAATAAATAACGCTATAATTTTAAAGAATGATCTTATGCATTTTAACACTAGAAGTCCCAGAGAAGGGTCATTAAACATTTCTACCTTTGGAACCCAGAGACGGGTCGAGTGACCCGAAGGATTTTAGCTAACATCCTATAATGAGCTGTTAACAGGTGCTTTGTTTTGTAAATGAGGCCATTACTGGCGCACCACAGGAGGGGGCACACTAATTTGACTAAGGCTGCGCTTTTTTGCGCAAGTTAACTTGGCTTCTAAATCCCCCGGTCCCTTTCAGTGGGCTGCATATGTTGGTCCGTCACTTGACCTCAGGTCA
>JBBPBX010000101.1:111844-131264 GCA_038048925.1 Garcialebias charrua | reverse complement strand
TTCACAGGATATGGACACCAGTGGCCTGAAAAGCAAAACGTGTGTAAAGATGGATGGATGGATGGGACGCTGCTTAGAGGGGTGGATAGACAGAAAAAATGAATTTTTCATACTTTTTACTTAAATACTTTTTTAAATTGTTGTTGTTGTTGTTGTTTTATTGGGGTGGGGTGGGGGGTGGACAAAGCTGCTGTACCTGCAGTAGAAAGCAGATAGTGTTGAAATACTAGATTGTGACAAAGTCAACCAGAAGAACGGGTGTTTTTTGCTGCCACCCCCTCCCCCACCCCATTTGTGTGTGGGTGAAACTCGAAAATGAATCATTGGATGTACATAATCAACTAAATAACTTTGTTGTGACCTGATTTAATGTGAAAATTCAAAGCAAATGGGCTTTAAGAAACACATAAGTGTCTGTAACTTGATCAGTTTTTAAATACATCAATTGATGTTGCAAGAACTTTCTTTGGAGGCGTGTGATATGTACTCCTTTTAAGAATGCTGGTTTTGTTAATCCATGTTTTTTTTTTCCTGTTCTAAATAAATTTGGTTTCCATAATGTTATTTTATACTGCTATAAGGATGTAATAAAAACAACTGTATGCAGATGTTGCTGAGGGGTTTGTAAAGGAAATGTTTGGAGTTTTCAAAATGAGTGTTTTTCTGGACTAGAACTGAACATAAAGTGAAATTAAGCCATAAATGTTTTGGAGGCTAGTGGATAAGAATTACATCATTAAAAATAAAAAAGAGGACATTTTGTTTTATTTTATTTATAATTTGCTTGTACAGTATAGGGTAATGCAGAGTGACATATCCTGGTGTGCGGAGAGCAATTTTATCCACTGCCAGGTGCGATGGTGGAGCCAGTGGTGGCCAATGATGTCCATGCCCATCATAGATTAATCTTTGGCTACCCCAATGGCCACCCATTCATTTGAGAAAACTATACTTTTACCGAAAGCAATATCAAAACTACAAAGCAAAGTTTTCTCAAATGATCGCATGTAAGGTAAACTCACCTGTCACTCACCTGCCTGTCCACTCTCCACTGCTCCCCCCACTTCTCTTCTGGACTGATGTTTTTCCTTGACTCTGTAAGGAAGGACTTTTGAATTGAATCCGACTGTATAATTGATAGCTCAGCTTCAATAATTCATTAACTAGCACTTTTCTTCATTCTGACTGAAGCCCTTACCTCATCTCTGTATTAGAACCTCTGCAATTTTTAACATTTGCTTTTTCGATCATGTAAACAAATTGTTTTTATTATCAACCTCTGGTCACCTTCTTGGAGTCTTAAAAATGCCCTAGCTATGGCTCTGTTAAACTCACAAGCATTAATTTGGAAAGAAACTCATTTTCATTGTTGTGGGAGAAAAAAGACTTGCATGTTGATGACCGGACATTAAAATCTTTGTTTTGAGAAGTATCTGTGTTGGTGTGAACAGGGACACTACCAGGCTTTGCCATTTGAAGTGCAGGAGAAAGTCAAATTCTTCAATATGTTACATAAATGCAGACTGTTTTACTGTCTTTAGGACAGTTTGTTGTCTACCTTACACCCTTATACTCAGCCTGGTTAACCCACTTGATCATATTTCAGTTAGTGAAATTTCATCACATCACTTACATTAGTGCAACTTTTTCATTTATCTCACCTCAATAATTTAGGATGAAGAGATTGATAGATTTGGAGATAATTAGTAGTTTTATTGAGCAGCATGTAAAAATGTGTCATAATAAATAAGCTATGTTTCTTTCTAAATCACTAGATCAGGATCTGCAGACACCACAACGTTTTACATCAAGTTCAAAGCTAAAAGTCGTGACCGACATCCATGATTTATTTTGATTCTTGTGTCAGGAATTGATTTTGCAGGTGGGCAAATTGGAGGATCAATGTTCACCAAAACTGACATGAAAACTGTTTAAAAAAAATTATTTAGCTTTTGACCAAAACAAACCATTAAATGTAGGGAGGCACAGCAAACTGATTTCTCCATTTAAAATTCTGTTTCAAGAAGGCCTTAATACTAGGTCATGTGTTGTTTTTTAATTAAATACAAATTCATTACACATCCATGTTTTCAGCTCTGCAGAAAGTATTGCTGTAAGGCAAGCAGCAGCCAACATTAGAGAAGAATAGTAAAATAAAATGTCTAGTATAAATTAAGGATGCTCTCATCCACTTTTTTTTAAACTTCCGATCCGATGCCGATACTTGAATCTGGATATCGACCGATACCGATCCAGTTCCGATCTCATCATCATTGATTTTATATGAGGCTGTAATAATCGACTCTCAAGTAGAATGTGTACACATATACAGTATGCATGCATGTCCAAAAAGGCAACTTGAGGTAAGTTTTATTAATGTTGGATACGTTTCAAAGTTATGATTAAATTCTGCTAACACAAAACGTGTTTTTTTATTCCTAGCTTTAAAGTGGATATTAAAGTGATTAATTTAATTGATTGTTTGTTTAAAGTTATTTTGTATATTCTTTTAAATAAGGGAGTAATATAAGAATTTTTTTCTTCTTTCTGCACTCTTTTCATTCAGTGTTTTCTTTTTGATGAATTTGTTTTATTTTGTCTCTTTTAAATGAATGAATGAATGAATAAAATAAAATATGAAATAGCTTTATATCTGCTAAGTTCATGGCATAAACCAACACAGACATGTTCCTGTTTTTAGTATTTTACATTGCTTTATAATGTAGCTGTTTATGTTTCTTTTTTTAAAAAACAGTTTTCTCTTAATTTTTAATTCATATGCTTTTTTTATGATTGTCTACTGTTGTACTGATAAATATCTCCTGGAGAGTAAACTATATCTTGGCTGCAAGTATCAAGCTATGAAATTCTTCATTTTCTACAGTTGACAACGGTTGGTCATTAATTATAATGAAGTTTAGCAATTTCTCGGTAAACATTTCGGCTCCGTGGCTTCAGCTGTGATTTTCTTGTTCAGTCCGGGGCGGGCGGCCTGATTTCGGTTAGCCGCTCTCAGCCTGTCCCTCCTCCGAGATGAGCAGACAGAGCCAGTCGGATTGGACGCAGCTGGGTCGGGATGCTTGTGTTTCGATTCAGCGAGAGTGACATCCCGCTGAAGCCCCAGAGCTTGAATGTCCAACGTAAAACTAACTTGACCGCGGTTTAATGTGGTGCTGTGGCTCTGCAGACATTGCACGTTGCTGTCTTGTGGTGTTTAGTGTAAAATACTTCCCCACAGCGGACATGTTACGATGAAAAGTTGGCTAGCTGTTAGCCACATTGCTACTGCACGTTGTAGCTGAGTGCAAACTATGAAATGGATTTCCTGAATGTGAGGCAGGTCTTATTAAGCTGGGTTCATGAAACACGCCTATGTTCAGGAAATTTGAACAATGTTCAGCCAATGTGACGTGTGCTGCTGACCACTTGACCAGGTCACCCTTGTAAAAGAGATCTCGATCTCAACGGGCTCTACCTGGTTAAATAAAGGTGATTGATTGATTGAAATTTAATCTATAGTTTGAAGCCAACATGCATCATGGATCGGAAATATCGGCAGGTTGGATTCGAAAAATCCGATACATCAATTATGCTGGTATCGGAGGCCGATACCAATACCAGATCGGATCGGCCCCATCCCTAATATAAATTAGGAGAACAACACATCGAAAGAGGGGAAATAAATCTAGTTGGAGAAACACTGTCTAGAAGAGGAGTGGTGAAGCAAGTGAGGAGTACAAAAGGTCACCAGTTTAACAGATGATCGTTTGTTTTAACTGAGAATGACAAAAGGTAAATCCTTTCAAGTTTATCAGAGTTAAAGATCTGGGAGTTACAGCTGTCTTACTCGTGGGTCATGTGTGATATTTCACCAGGCAACCCGTCAGGTATTTCTCACATGTGGGGAGTCTGAAGGTAAAATAAATAATTATTCTGTAAACGAAACAAAAAAGTTTGAAAAAGGAGCAGGAAGAAGCAATGGCTTATCCAGTCCTGTCCCTAAGTTTACATACAAATTCTGAATCAAACTTTCAATACATACGTAAATACATACAGTATATAACTACGCAGACATGCATAGCTGCGTATAATAATAATAATAACAACAATAATAATAATAATAATGAATTTAATTTATAACGTACTTTTCATTAACAAAAATCTCAAAGTGCTACAAAGTGCAACAAAATCAAAAATAAAACATTTGATAAAACAAGTAAAATCAATAATAATATCAACTAAGATCAAAGATAAAATCATGAGGAAACAGAGTAGGCTCGCTTAAAAAGAAAGGTCTTCAAGCCGTTTTTAAAGTCAACACAGACACAGACTGTCTGGGAAGTGGCATAGCCAAGACTAACACACTCCAGCCTATTGGAGAGGAAAGATTTGAACCAGTCCAGGACAGTGTCACAGAGACCGACCTCCACATGAAGAGTGTGGAGGAGGATACTATGGTCCACAGTGTCAAAGGCTGCAGGGAGGTCAAGGAGGACAAAGATGGAGGGAGAACCAGTGTTAGCAACCATGAGGACATAATTGGTAACTCTCAGCAATGCAGTCTCAGTACTGTGAGCTGCTCTGAATCCAGACTAGAACTTCTCATACAAGGAGTGTTGCTGTAGGTGGTCCTGCAGCTGAGCGGCAACTGCATTCTCTAGCACTTTAGACATAAATGGGAGGTGGCAAATTGGGCGGTAATTAGAAAAAACATTGGGATCCAAATTTGATTTTTTCAGAAGAGGCCTAATGATGGCAGTTTTTAGAGGCAGTGGAACATGACCAGATTGTAGAGACTTATTTATTATTTGTGTGATTAATGGGCTTATTGCAAAGTGATTGGATTTTATGAAAGACGAGGGGAAGGGATCCAGGGCGCAGGATGAAGGCTTCATTTTCTTGATGATGGTCTCCACCTCACTCTGAACAACTTCATCAAAGCTGCACAGGAACCCAGAATGCAGATGGGTAGATGGCGAACGAAGATCAGGGAGGTTGGGGAGCTGAGATCTGATAGTGTCAACTTTGTTTTTAAATGAGGAAAGGAACAGGTTGCATTTTTGAACAGAGTCTTCAGGAGTTTGTTTAATGGGATTATGCAGACAGGTTATTGTGGGGAAGAGCTGTTTAGAGTTTCCAGGGCAGGTGTTGATGATGTTGGAATAATATTTGGAGCGTGCTTCTTTAAGAGAATAGGCATATGCTTTCTGATGTTCTTTGTATGCCTGCTTATGTACAGAGAGACCAGATGATTTTACACGTCTCTCAATAGCATGGCCAGTTGCCTTCATCTTGTGTAGCTCACCAGTGTACCAGGGAGCTGAACGGGAGAAAGACACCAGTCTTGTCTTCAAGGGCGCATGTAGGTCCAGAAGCTCCTGGAGAGATTGGTTGTAGTAATCCACAGAGTCATTTGCAGATGAATGATTGACAGCGGTCAGGGCGTGAAGATCAGCGGACAGAACATCAGGGGAAATGTTTTTAATGTCACAGAACTGGATATGTTGTTTTAGGTTTGAAGCAGGCGAAGATGAAGGCACTTCCAGGGAGATGGCACTGTGGTCTGAGACACCCAGGTCATATATAGATAAGTTATTGATGAGTACAGTGTCTGTAATCACCAAGTCCAGAGTATGCCCCCTGTTGTGCGTAGGGGCGTCAACATGTTGAGTGAGACTGAGAGAGTCCAAAAGAGACTTAAAATCTGTTGCCAGAGGGGAAGAGGAATTGTCCATGTGGATATTTAAATCACCAAGAAAAATAGTTTTCACAGGGGAGGTGCAGAAAAAAGTGAGGAGGTCATGCATCTCTGAGTTAAATGAAACATGCGGTTTGGGAGGCCTATAAATCAATATAACATTAATCAGAAGTGGGGCTAGAAGTTCTATTTTAATACCAGTTGGAGTAGGAGCCTTTTGAACCGGTTTAAGCAGACTGAAGTCCACTCCACGTTTCCCTTGCCACTTCATGCGCTGTGGACTACAAGAGACTACAGACGCAGCGTTCTGATGACGTAATCGAGGTGTGACACAGCGCGTGGCCCAAAGAAAAAGTATGGAGTCCGACCCAGCTATTTGAGAATAAGCAGATTTCTTCCAAGAGCTTCTATGGAATTAACGAGGTCTACGCAGTATACCTGCACATCCATCAATATACTTGCAAATACAAATTTACTCGATATCACCTACAGATCCAATCTTAATGTGCAAAACATGGACTAAGAAATTAACAGTTGGAATAACGTAATTTTGTCTAATTCATTTTGATACACACTGAATTTGTACTCCTTATATGTTCTCACAAATTATGCAATATTTGTACTTTGCTTAATCTCTTCATCTTAGCCATTCCACAAAAATCACTCCACGAACTGGACTTTTCAAAGTATTGTAGAAATTCACATACAGTAACAACAGGTTTGCTTTCTGGCTGATGACCCAATTTGAAGAAATGCTTGAACGCAGAGTTAGACAACTGGTTTAAGATTTTCTTCACCTTCAAATATCCATGGCTCTCTACAACATTCAATCAGCTTCGCTTTAAGTCAGTTTTTCATTGTGTGTCAAACTGACTCGAATGCAACAGTAAAGACTACCCACTGTTAACTTTTAGGGTTCTAGCATGCACTGCATTCTTCTCTCCAACTGTTGCTGCACTATTCTTTGTGATGATCATAAAATCAGCACCAAATTTTGATAATTTTTGACTATGTAATGTATACGTGTTCTAGCATTTTAATCGTTTTATTTAAAAGCAGGTCACATACTGATCATGTAGCATGCAAATATTGCTGTCCAGTGGTAAAATTGCTGTTTATATTTTGAAAGGCGCTATGCTTCATGCAATATTTCTTCCAAACAGCAGGTGTCACTACAGTGAAATAATATCGTAACACAGCAGGAACGGTTGTAGGATTCCTAGTTCCCTTATCAGTCAGTCACTCGGTGCAACATAATTGCTATGGGAAATTGCACCCTGCGCGATTACCTGAAGGAATACACTCACGCCTTTACGGCCGGGGCATCAGTGTCACGCCAGAGACCCCGCCCTCTGGGTATTTAAGGCGCTGACGCCCATCCCAATTTCTCTTATTACCCTTCACCTCGCTAAAACCTGAACTTCTCTTCATGGGACTTCTCTGATGCTTCATCGCTCGAACAGAGGTGAGCTTGCTCCCTACATAGGGCGTACAGAGAATTCTACCTGCGTACTACTGGGCTAGCGAAAGCTAGTCCGGCACATTTTTCCTTAACCCCAAAGTTTTTTCTTCTCCTCTTTCCGCAGACTGCTTCGCTCGACGGCGCTAACTACGTCACATCGCTACTTCTGCTAATTTCGTAGCAGGGTAGCCAGCGAAAGCGACGCAATGGAGGAGACGTCTCAAAAAAAAAAAGGATTTTGGAAGGACTCACTCGTCTTATCTCGGACATGTCTCCGGAGAAAGGAAAGCGAAAGCCAAGACTTCCAAAAAAGACGAGCAGGACAACGAGCCCGACCTCGCGTGCCTGCCTGAGCTGATGAGGTTTTTCCCTTTCGGCGACGGACACCCTCGAGGCCTGTCCTGTCTGCCTGGGAATGTTGCATGCGAAGATGGTATTGGACGCACCCGACTCTTGCCCACACTGCAGCCAGATGCTGGGGGCAATGAGGAGGCACCGGGCGGACTTCTTCGCCAAAGCCATGGGCGCTGCTGTTGCGCCAGCAGACACGGACACTACTGAGCATCTCACTCCCACGCCGGAGCTCGAGAGCATGGCTCTGGAGGACAGCACCCAAGTCGAATGGGGTGACAGCCCGGACGCACTGGCTCCCATCTGGGACTTAACAGTCGACTTCGACACTCGAGGCTTGATGAACGAAGACAAGATCTCGATATCAGCCTCAGGTGAATTTTCTGCGGATGACGCCGACATTGAGTGCGACGAACAGGGGGGAGACCTCTCCCGCATCCCGGCGCCTGTGCTCGCCGAGACTTACTTTTCGATCCCTGCTCTGTTCGACTTGTGTCACAGAGCAACGGACGCGTTGCAGATCCCGTGGCCAGAACCTCCACCTCGTCAACAAGTCATGAGGTTGGCAGGAAATTATTTTTACTCAAAGCAGTAGTCCGCCACGAGGCAAAGAATGTCCATCTTTCTGGATTTCTTCACGGAGCTGACTCACACCTGGCCTCAGCCCAGGCAACCCCTGCTATTGCCGCTCTCGCAGTTCCTCGATGTGGATGGAATGGAAGCTGCGGGAATAGCCAGTGTGCCTCAGATGGAGGACACGTTGGCGTCTCACCTGGCCCCCAGGTCATCCGGGACGAAACCAACTCTGTCCAGCAGAGCTTGTCGAGCCTCGGCCTCTCTGCTTGAGAAATGATACAGTGCTCAGGGCCTCGCGGCGCACGCAATGAACGCGTCCGCCATGATGCAAGCGTACCTGGCTGAAAAACCATAGGAGCTCCAGGTAACGACAGACAAACAGACTGTAGCCGAAGTGCTGGAAGAAGCCCGTAGGGCAAAGGACTTTGTGCTCCGCATGATGGGGACAGCTGTCATTGCACAAGGCAGAGGCATGGCTGATGTGGTCATCGCACAACGCCATCTGTGGATGACCCTAACTGACCTCCCGGAGGGACAGAGGATTCCTTTTCTGCACCACTCGATAGAGCCGACGGGATTATTCGGAAAGGCTCTGGATCGAATTCAGACCAGGCTGGACCAGAGGCACAAACAGGCTGAGGCTCTCCGGGTAGGCATTCCCAGAAGAGCTTGCCCCCCCAGGGAGTCAGCTGGGAACAGACAAGTGCAACCTCGACATCATTCAGCCACACGTGTCCCACCGCAAAAGCGGCCGGCATACGAGGCCGAGCACCGGCAGAGACCCCGCCGGACCCACCTTGGGCCGAACACGCCTGGAGCAAGAACAGATTTGTTCCCCGCCAGGCGGTCCAGCACAAGACCTCCTCGGCGAACCGGGACACCAGACAGAAGCGTGCCTGACGAACCAGGCCTTCTTCATGACTTTATAGGATCACCCGCCCACGCGGTACGGGAAATGACCTTTTCACGTCCAGACTTTGTTTGTAATACGGTACAAAAAGCTGGTGACTTTGTTTTATGCACAAATCATGTATTTTCTGCTGTGAGTGACATAAAGTCAAATATGTTGTTACACATAAGCACGAATAAAGCTAAAAAAACAGCCTCCTCTATTTTCTTGACTCAAAAAAAAAAAACAACAACAACAAACACAGTAACATCAGCAGCACAACCCCCTCTGTTCTTCCAGCTGATATAAAGGGTGGGGGCCATGACTCCCCCTCCCTTACGGCTCACGCGGTGTTAGCCTAATCAATAAGCCCAAGCTGAGTGCCTCGGGTCTGTCTGTAACAGACAGTGCCAGAGGCGTCTGTAATCAGGCCCGTCAGTCCTCACAGAGACAGGTGAGGGGGGTCACGTGTTCCAGCCCCCGCCCCGTTGTAATCCATGGGGCTGGCAATACACAAATTAAAAAAAACTGTAACACGTCCGTGCCCCAAGGGTGCGCGCCGACAGAACCTGACAACCCACCAGCTTCTATTCAGTGGATTCCAGTAAGTGATAAGGGGGTCACGACAGAAGCCCATAGGCCAAAACCTGTATCGTTATCTCGAGCAGCTTCACATCCTCATGCTGAAGCTGTCCCTTCATCCTCAGTGGGTGACACGTCCTGTTTAAGCAATGATCCTGCAGCGTGTGACTGCACTTGCTGTACTGAGTCAGTTCTGCTCTCAAACAACATACATCCATCGGGTGAATCACAGCTCCCCAGAGTTTCAACAGGTTCCAGGGCACTGATGAAGCCGGAGGCCAGTGAACCGGACCCAACCATGAAACGGGTTGGAGTAAGGAGGTCTGCTCGTATACAGAGCTTGCACCTCCTCAGGACCAAGACTCCCCACAAAAAGAGGAAAAACAGACATTTTGTTCCACTTTTGCCCAATGAGGACAACAGATTGCCTCTGCTTTCTAACACTCTCAATCAGAGTGATAGGGTGGCACATCTGCAGGAGAGCCCTCTTCCTAACCTGGTTGGCCCTCAAGGAGCCACAAGAATTGGGGCCCTTGAAGAGGAGCTAGCTCCACCACCTGCTCCTCTCCAGGGATCCACCACGTCACCAGAAGGAACAGCCTCGCCGCTTATGCTGAGAACTGTGGCAGACTTCAGCTTGGTGGTTGAGAGGAGCAAACTGGTGGCCTCAGGCATGCCCAAGAACGTGGTAAATACCATTCAAAACGCCCAAGCTGTGTCAACACAGACTCTCTACGCCAGGAAATGGCATATTTTTGAAGCTTGGTGCATGGAAAGAAATATTATTTCTTATTCATGTGACTTGGTCCAGCTCCTCACCTTTCTTCAGGACCTACTGGAGAAAGGTTGTTCTTTTTCAACCATTAAGGTGTTTTTATCAGCAATTTCAACCTGTCACGAGGGCTGGGGGAGCAGGACAAATGGCGCGTACCCGTTCATAATAAGATTTATGAAGGGCGTGCTAAGAAAGAGACCCCCCAGCAGGATCTTGACCCCTGGATGGGATCTCAGTCTGGTCCTGAGTGCTCTCTGTGAGCCCCCATTTGAACCATTAAGCAATATTAAGATAGATTTCTTATCGTCTTATCGTCGAAGACGCCGAGGAGGAAAACGTGTCAGGAGACAGAGGGAGAGGAGGAAAGTGAAGAATGTAGGACTGAGGGTTGCAACTCTAAATGTGGGGACAATGACAGGCAAAGGTAGAGAGCTGGCTGACATGATGCAGAGAAGAAAGGTAGATGTTTTATGTGTCCAAGAGACCAAGTGGAAGGGCAGCAAGGCTCGCAGTATTGGAGCAGGGTTTAAACTGTTTTACCATGGTGTGGATAGAAAGAGAAATGGAGTAGGGGTGGTCCTGAAGGAGGAGTTGGCAAAGAATGTAGTAGAGGTGAAGAGAGTGTCAGATAGGGTGATGTGTCTAAAGGTAGAAGTAGAAGGTCTGATGCTAAACATAGTAAGTGGTTATGCTCCACAGGTTGGATGTGATGAGGAGGAGAAAGATAAATTTTGGAAAGATTTGGATGAAGTGATAGAGAGTATTCCCAGGGAGGAAAGAGTGGTGATTGGAGCAGACCTGAATGGACATGTTGGTGAAGGAAACAGAGGGGATGAGGAAGTGATGGGTAGGTTTGGTGTCAAGGAAAGAAACCAGGAAGGACAGATGGTGGTGGATTTTGCCAAGAGAATGGAAATGGCTATAGTCAATACCTATTTCCAAAAGAGGGAGGAACATAGAGTGACCTATAAGAGTGGAGGAAGGAGTACGCAGATCGACTACATTCTGTGTAGAAGAGGAAACCTGAAGGAGATTGGAGACTGTAAGGTTGTGGCAGGGGAGAGTGTGGCCAGACAGCATCGGATGGTTGTGTGTAGAATGACTGTTGTTGCGAAGAAGAGAAAAAGAGTAAAATCAGAGAAGAAGACCAAATGGTGGAAGCTAAAGAAGGAAGAATGTTGTGAGAAATTCAGAGACGAGCTGTTAAAGGCTCTGGGTGGTAAGAAAGAGCTTCCAAGTGACTGGGCTACTACAGCAACAGTAATTAGAGAGACAGGTAGGAAGGTACTTGGTGTGTCATCTGGACAGAGAATGGATGATAAGGAAACCTGGTGGTGGAATAGTGAAGTGCAGGACGCCATTCAAAGAAAGAGATTAGCCAAGAAGAAATATGACAGTGAGAGGACTGAAGAGAGGAGACAGGAATATAAGGAGATGGGACATAGAGCAAAGAGGGAAGTAGCTAAGGCAAAGCAGAGGGCGTACAATGAGTTATATGGGAGACTGGACACTAAAGAGGGCGAGAAGGACTTGTACCGATTGGCAAGACAGAGGGATCAGGCTGGAAAGGATGTGCAGCAGGTTAGGCTTATTAAAGATGGGAATGGGAATGTTCTAACAAGTGAGGAGAGTGTGATGGGAAGATGGAAGGATTACTTTGAGGAGCTAATGAATGAAGAGAATGAAAGAGAAAGAAGAGTGGAGGTAATAGAAACTGTGGACCAGGAAGTGGGAAAGATTAGTGAGGGTGAAGTCCGGAAAGCTCTGAAAAGAATGAAGAAGGGGAAGGCAGTAGGACCTGATGACATACCAGTGGAGGTTTGGAAATGTCTTGGAGAGATGGCAGTGAGGTTTTTGACTCAAATATTTAATGGAATATTTGAGGGTGAGAAAATGCCTGAGGAATGGAGAAGAAGTGTGCTGGTTCCCATTTTTAAGAACAAGGGTGATGTACAGAGTTGTAGCAACTACAGGGGAATTAAGTTGATGAGCCACACAATGAAGATCTGGGAGAGAGTTGTGGAAGCAAGACTTAGACAAGATGTAACTATCTGTGAGCAGCAGTATGGTTTCATGCCAAGAAAGAGCACCACAGATGCCATCTTTGCTTTGAGGATGTTGATAGAGAAGTACAGAGAGGGTCAGAAAGAACTCCATTGTGTGTTTGTGGATTTAGAAAAAGCATATGACAGGGTACCAAGAGAAGAGGTGTGGTATTGCATGAGGAAATCTGGAGTGGCAGAAAAGTATGTTAGACTGGTACAGGACATGTATGAGGACAGCAGGACAGTGGTGAGATGTGCTGTGGGTGTGACAGATACCTTCAAGGTGGAGGTGGGATTGCATCAAGGATCGGCTCTGAGCCCCTTCTTGTTTGCTCTGGTGATGGACCGACTAACAGATGAGGTCAGGCAGGAATCCCCATGGACTATGATGTTTGCAGATGACATTGTGATCTGTGGTGAGAACAGGGAACAAGTGGAAGAGAACTTGGAGAGGTGGAGGTATGCTCTTGAAAGAAGAGGAATGAAAGTCAGTCGTAGTAAGACAGAGTACATGTGTGTGAATGAGAGGGAGGCCAGTGGAACAGTGAGGCTACAAGGAGCAGAGGTCACAAAGGTGCAGGACTTCAAGTACTTGGGGTCCACTGTACAGGAAAATGGGGAATGTGGTAAAGAGGTGAAAAAGAGAGTCCAGGCAGGATGGAGTGGATGGAGAAAAGTTTCAGGAGTGATTTGTGACAAAAAGGTGTCAGCAAAGGTCAAAGGAAAAGTTTACAAGACAGTGGTGAGACCAGCTATGTTGTATGGTCTGGAGACAGTGGCATTGACAAAAAGACAGGAGAAAGAACTGGAAGTGGCAGAAATGAAGATGCTGAGGTTCTCCTTAGGAGTGACAAGGATGGATAAGATCAGGAATGAGATCATCAGAGGTACAGCACATGTTAAACAACTGGGAGATAAAGTTAGGGAGGCCAGACTGAGATGGTTTGGACATGTCCAGAGGAGGGACAGTGGGTATATTGGTAGAAGGATGTTAGAAATGCAGCTGCCAGGAAAAAGACAAAGAGGGAGACCAAAGAGGAGATATATGGATGCAGTTAGAGAGGACATGGAGGTAGTTGGAGTGAGGACAGAGGATGCAGAGGACAGAGTGAGGTGGAGGAGGATGACTCGCTGTGGCGACCCCTGAAAAGGGAAAAGCCGAAAGAAGAAGAAGAAGAAAGAAGAAGATAGATTTCTTATCTTACAAGACTGCTTTGCTCTTGGCTCTTTGCTCGGCGAAACGCGTGGATGACCTCCATGCTCTGTCCGTGCACCCAATGTGTACCAGGTTTGCCCCTGATAGGTCAAAGGTCACCCTAAGGCCTAATCCTGCGTATATCCCTAAGGTCTTGACTTTGAACCCCAGAAGTCTGGACTTTGACCTCTCTGCTTTTCCTCCTGCTCCTGCCCTCACTCAGAAACAGAAATGGCTGAAGGCACTCTGCCTCGTGAGGGTTTTAAGCGCTTACATGCAGAGAACAGCTGAATGGAGGAAAACCAATCAATTGTTTGTGTGCTTTGCGGACCCAGCTACCGGGAGGGCCCTATCAAAGCAGCGCCTCTCACACTGGGTGACTGAGGCTATTAAAAGGGCGTACAGTAGCAAAGGTCAACAGGTGCCCTCTGGAATGCATGCTCACTCCACTCGAGGCTTGGCCACCTCCTGGTCATTGTTCAAGGGTGTACCAGTTACAGACATCTGTGCGGTTGTGAACTGGAGCTCAACAAATACGTTTGCAAAGCATTACAGTTAGGACGTTACTGCGTGTGATGTCACTCAGGCTGTCCTTTCTAACACACAGTAGAAAGCAGCTTTGAGATACCTATTGAATAAAGGCGGACGTTCACACTAGCGTGCATTTTACTGAGCATTTCAAGGGCGTGAATAAATTACGTTCCCATAGCAATATGTTGCACAGAGTGACTGACTGATAAGGGAACTGAAAGTTATGCACCATAATAATAATAATAATAATCATCATTTTATTTAAAAGCGCCTTTCAGGACACCCAAGGACACTTAACAAACCAATACAGTGCAAACATTATCAGTGACAAATTGAAATATAAAAATACATGAAGATTATAAAATGCAAAATAATAAAAACACATTTAGTAAAGTTAATGATAAGCTAGTCTAAAGAGATGTGTTTTCAGGGCTGTCTTGAACAGAGAAAGGGAGGTGGTGTTGCGAAGGTCTGGCGGTAGGGCGTTCCAGAGGTGAGGGGCAGAGCAGGTGAAGGCCCTGCTCCCCATGGTGGAGAGGCGGGCAGAGGGTACATGGAGATGTAGTGAAGAGGAGGATCTGAGAGAGCGTGATGGGATGGAGATTTGCAGGAGGTCAGATAGATAAGGAGGGGCAAGGTTGTGGATGGCTTTGAACGTGAGAAGTAGAATTTTGAAGATGATGCGTGATTTAACCGGGAGCCAGTGGAGCTGCTGCAGGACAGGAGTGATGTGGTTATAGTAGGAGGTTTGAGTGATGACACGGGCAGCTGAGTTCTGGACCATCTGTAACTTGTGGAGAGATTTGTTGGGGAGGCCGTAGAGAAGGGAGTTGCAGTAGTCAATACGGGAAGTCACAAGGCTGTGCACCAGGATGGCTGTGGAGCGGGGTGTGAGAGAAGGACGGAGACGGTTAATATTACTGAGGTGGAAATAGGCTCATAACTCATGTTCCCTGAAGGAAGGGAACGAGGTGCAACATACCTGGCCCTTTTCAATGCTGAAAGCTCCGTGAAGTGCATTTTGGAGAAAGTGGGATGGGCGTCAGCACCTTAAATACCCAGAGGGCGGGGTCTCTGGTGTGACGCTGACGCCCCGGCCGTAAAGGCGTGAGTGTATTCCTTCAGGTAATCGTGCGGGGCACAATTTCCCATAGCAATTATGTTGCACCTCGTTCCTTTCCTTCAGGGAACATGAGTTAAGGCCGAGATACACTCGAGCGTCCTCACGGTACGCCTATACACAGCGTACGTACGCCAAGGCAAAAGCGTAGCCCCGCATAGCCCCTCAGGGCATGTACGCGCAAAGCTTTTTTTTTTACTACGCGTGCGCGATACGCGTGCGCGATACGCGGTGTCTGACCATAAACTTCCCGGCGCCGGACTGTTTTGTATGTTACACAAATGAAATAAATTCCCCTTCTTTATCGCTGATCGGGCCTTTTCTTTTGTTTTTTTGCCTAAAGTCAAGTAACCGCTTCTTCCTCCGTTCACTCGATGATTGAAATGAATGAATTCAGGTCCTACCTGGGTGCGCGATGTTTTAAATATTCCCTGGTGGGCTGTGTGCTGCAGGAAAAGCGCTCCCTGTTATTATTTTTATTTCTGAGAGAACTTTTTATAACATATATAGTAGAAACACCGTATCAGAACACCGCAGAAGTCCAGCGAGCTGCTCATGATGAGTTCTCTAGGTTTCACTTTCAGCTGACTAGGTTTCACTTTCAGCTGACTTAAAGGCTGTCAATCAATTCAGTAGGCGTGTCAGCAAGTGACCAATCAGCGAGCTCAGTTGAGTCCCCTCCGTGCTCAGCTGCTCATATTACAACAAGGAGAACGTGAGCTGAAGTATAGCAGCAAAAACATACGCACAAAATATGCGCGTATACGCGCGTATACGGAGGACGCTTCAGTGTATCTCGGGCTTTATGGTGCATAACTTTCAGTTTTCAGTCATAACTAATTTTCCCCACAGCTGATTGTCATCCAGTCATCCACCTCTCCACACCTGCATTTAATCTTGATGACTTCTGTGTTGGATACTTAAGCCTCCAGTATACTCGTGCGTATGTCAGTCCACGGAGGTCCGCACGTACCGGATTATAGTCAAAGAGGATGTCTGTGGGGCATGTCCGTGCAAAGCTCAATTTTTTACGACTCTGTGTCACACAATAAACTGCCCAGCGACAGACTGTTTTGTATGCAACACCAATGTTTTAAATTTCCATTCTTCATCCCTGATCTGGTTTAATGACCTTTTTTGTTTTTTTGCCAAGAGGCAAGCACTCTCTTCCTCCTCCTCCATTGAGGCTACGACTGAAATTGTAAGAAATGAAGGAATTTGTCACGAGCTAATTAAAATCAGGTTCAGCAGGAGGGTCTGGGGATTTCCTGTTGGGCTGGTCTGAAGTGTGGGCTCAGGACCAGAGCTCCCTGTTGGTTTTTTAAAATAACTTTTCATTAACAACAAAGAAAACCGCTGAGGCTGGGGCTACCAGCTTTCATAATTTTATTGGCAACCTGTCAATCAATCCAGTAGGCATGTCAGCAAATGACCAGTCGGCTACTTCAATTTGTCCCGAAGGTAAACGTCCCTTGTCTGTGGAGCTGGACTGCAGCCGCTCAGGGTGGACGCTTGAGAATTAAGTCTCAACCCTCCGTAGACAGTGTGCACAATTTCTGCGTGGCTGACAGGACGCATGAGTATACTGGAGCCTTTAAACTTCTGTCAATCATTCATCCGACGCTGGAACATTATGATACCTTTGGTAAATTGTGACAGCCGGAAGAAATGTTGTCTTGTGATTTTGATACTAACCTTGAATCTTCTTGTGACTTGAAAGTCCTGCTCCTTCGTGTCTAGGGTTGGGCATTGTTTGAATTTGAGCGATTCCGGTTCCGATTCCAATTCTTCGTTTCAATTCCGATTCTTTTCGATTCTCGATTCTGATTCTTTTTGTAGGCGGGGTTAAAAAAAGACATGTCAATTCAATTCAGTTTATTTATACTGTATAGCGCCACGTCACAACAGAAGTCGTCTCAGGGCACTGAACAGAAACTTTCATATAAAAATAATAAGTTAACAGAAACTTTAATATAAAAATAATAAGTTAACACTATTTATCTGAGGAGACTGCTTTGAGTTTAACTCCATCATGTTATGAAAGAGCTACAGTAGTTAGCCAGAGTTCTTTCAGGATGAAATAATTTGAACTTCTATTTGAATTTTAATGCCATGAACTTTTTCCTTTTTGTTAAATTTACTATGAATTTCTCACAGGGCTATTTTCAACCAGTATATAATTATTAAACTTATGAACTTCAATATGTTGTGAATTTTCTTTTTGCAGGGGTACACTTTCACAAGAGAGCTTTATGTTTGAAAACACATTTCCACATGTCCAGTGTCTGATGCTGCAGTCATGTTACTGAGCTCCCACTGATGGGCTAACCTGCTGCAGATCAAAATTATCCTCCTCATCCTCCACTCCACTCTCAGGCCTTTCCTCAGACTGCATGGTGACATCCATCTTCTCCATAGTCTTCATCTGTTGACCACAAAGAATATTACTAGGATTTAGATTTCATATTTTAATAGCTGAAAGGACAGTTGTGCTTGAATGACACTTCACCTGCTCCATCAGCATTCTCTGTATCTGCTCCCAGACACATCATCCATCTTCTGTTTAAAGTGCAGAGCAGCTCTTCTCCACCTTATAACAAGGTGGGGTTAACTTATTTGACAAGTGGTCCATGGTAGGTGGTGTGTAATTGGGTTGATGGTTTTCATCATGTCCCTGCAAACATATCAACAAACATATCCCTGTTACTGTAATGTTAGCTGGACAATTATTAGCTCTGTTGTTATTGCCTAATTAACCTATATGTTGGTGATTCCACATCTGAAAAGGGATGCAACCTTTTCACAACATATGCTGTAATCGTTCTGTGTCTCTCTTCATTCAGTTGCACTGATGTATTTCTCTTGGACGCTGTGGTGAACACCTGGCTAACTTTAGCCATTTCAGGCCGTCTGTCTAAGAAAACAATACGAGCTAACGTTAGCATCGTGTTTGTATTTGAGCTGACTTACCGTTTTAAGTGAAGTATAACTTGTTAGCTGCCTTAATGTTGGTATGAGACGTTTTATTTACCTGATAGAGACGGACAAGGAGGCAGTGAAAAGTCCGGCGGAGCGTTTTGCAGATGGACCACACTTTTGGTCAGACACGGACAAAGCGAAAATAATCCAGTGGAGCGCGTCAAAGACGGGACACTATTTTACTTCTCCACCCTCCTTTGCACGATATAAAATTATTGCAAGTGCTGCACTGAGCTGACTCGTCATATTATTAAAGTTAAGCCATGCTTTGACCGCGGTTGCTCACTTCCGGTGGATTCTTCTTTGTTGGTTTTCGGCGGCAAATTCTTCTTCGGCGTTGGCGGCTACTTCCGGTCGGTGGACTAGCATCGAAAATAGGAATCGAAAATTAATATTTTGAACGATTCCGGGAAAACCGGACAGTTAGTTCTGGTTCCGAACGATTCTCGATTCTCGATGCCCAACCCTATTCGTGTCTCATAGATCCTCCTTGCCCTTTTGTCATCCTGTTCCTGCAAATGCAAAACATCAGCCTGGACCAAACATCGAGCACCTCCAACCTGTCACTCTCTCCAACATTACCGGTACTCACCTTTCTGGATAATGTTTTCACCTTCATCAGGAATCCTAGGACCTTGTTTCTCCCCCCTCTCCAACACAACTTGCAAGCAACCATAAATAAAACAATTAACAAACAATGTACCATCAAAGATCTCGTGAACAATTTTTACTCAACTTCTCCCCCTTTCAATTACAGCAGCAAATTCTTCAAATTCTGTCAATCATTCATCTGCAGATGACTCTGTGGATTACTACAACCAATCTCTTCGGGAGCTCCTGGACCTACACGCCCCCTTAAAGACAAGACTGGTGTCTTTCTCGCGCTCAGCTCCTTGGTACACTGATGAGCTGCGCAAGATGAAGGCAACTGGCCGTGCTATTGAGAGACGTGTAAAATCATCTGGTCTGTCTGTGCATAAGCAGGCATATAAAGAACATCAGAAAGCATACGCCTATTCTCTTAAAGAAGCACGCTCCAAATATTATTCTAACATCATCAACACCTGCCCTGGAAACTCTAAACAGCTCTTCTCCACAATCACTCGTCTGCTTAATCCCATTAAGCAAACTCTTGAGGACTCTGCTCAAAAATGTGACCTGTTTCTTTCATCTTTTAAAACCAAAGTTGACACTATCAGATCTCAGCTCCACAACCT